>JASZXT010000112.1:0-53927 GCA_035521555.1 Lecanoromycetidae sp. Uapishka_2
GCGTACATGATCGCTTCTCCAGCGACCAGAAGCGCAGACTGGCGTCGTGGCCTGCGGATACGAGTTCGGTGGCTGAAGGGGAGAGGGAGAGGGAGGAGATGGCGGAGGGGTGGGCGAGCATGTTGTAGGTACATTGACCTAGAGAGAGGGATGTGTTAGCATTTTGCGGGGTGGAAGGTAGTAGGTGGGAGAGCTTACCGCTGTTGGCATCGAAGAAACGAATGTAGCGATCTTCGTGCCCGCTAAGTATTGTGCCCTCGACGCCAGTGCTCGATCCTGTGGGGCCGTGTACCAGGCTTTCGTCTTCCGAGACGCCTCTTCCGGAATCAAAGCTAAAAGAACCATCCAGACCAACGGTCGTAGCAGCTATGGCATTAACACCTGTAGCAGGGGTATCGTCGTACGTCTCTAGACTTGCCATACCGACAATTTCTTCTCCTGTTCTTGTGCTGTAGACCAGGACCGACGCGTCTGCAAAAGACACAGCAAAGATTTCGCCATTTGCGGAGAGAGGACTTATGCACGTTGGCGATGGGTGATCTTCACGCTCTATGCGGTGGACGAGAGAGTAGAGGAATGGGCGTACTGTGGCTGCATTAGGTTGTGGTGATGATGGGAAATTAGATCCCGAGGAAACGGAGTTCGCTCTCCGACTACCTCCAGTGCCTCTTCTCGATCCGGTGTGTGGGGATGAAATTGAGGGTGGTGTGCTGACAGCCCAGATGAGTATCGTGCCATCTGCTGCGCCTGATGCAAGTATTGTTCGATCTGGCCCACCATGATGGGCAGCCATGTCGTCAAGTATGGACCCAGAACTTCCCGGGAGGACACAAACAGTCCATACGGCGTCCGTGTGTCCATCCAGTGTAGCCTTGGGATCTACCCTGCCTCTCTCCCATACACGCACCGTAGCATCTTGACCTCCCGAAAAGATCCAGCCATCACCTTGAGCTCGCCCACCGTTCGAGAAAGCTTGGTACGCGGGCGATGCTGCCAGAGATAATACAGCCCCAGTGTGGCCTCTATGGGTGTGGTCGCATTTCAGATCCAGATCTTCACCCTTGTGTGGTGCACTACCAGCTGTCCATCTCTTTATCACTCCATCGTCGCCCGCTGTACAGATTTCCGGTTGCGCAGGGCTCCCTCCACCAGTAAATATTACAGATCGCACAACATCGAGATGACCTCGAAGCGCAAAGCGCACTTTGAACTGCCCCAGGTCTCCTTTGAAGCTGCCACTACCATGTGATGTCGATAGCTCTCTCAACTCATGCGATCCGTCGCTCTGCCGTCTTCTTGATAAGGAGCTTTTCCGCCGATGCGAACCTGGTGCGCCGCGCGTAGGAGATTTCAGCGCCGTATTATTGGCACTGGGGAACACTTCGGCATCTGGCCTCTGTGGTACAGCAAAGTCTGGCGCGGATTGTTCCTCTGTCAAAGGGGGTTCTGATGGATCGTCGAAGTTCCAGCCGTCTGCGTCTGTAACCTCTGGCTCTTCTGATAGTCGCGCGTTATCATCTTCTTCACGAGAAGGCACCGGTCTTCCAAACGCATCATAGCTATGAGCTACTTTTTCAACTTGGTCTTCCCGAGTGGGAAAGCCGTAATTGTCACGAGGCTGGATTGATCGGTCGATGGCTGTGAGAGGGGGGTCCTGTGGCCGTGCTTGTCGTTCAGGTAGACTCCGAGTCGTATACGACGCCTGATCTGATTGCTGCGAGCCGCGAGATAGTGGGGGGATATCAGAGACTCGAGGTATGGGCGGAGGCTGGTGGTTGGGTAATGGTGAAGGTCCGAGTAGTCCGATGTTATTAGGTTGCTGCTTTTGCCGTTGCTGCACATAGACGTCTTCCAATGATTGCTGCTGAGGTTGTTGATTGCTGGTGTATTGATGATTTTGCAGTATTTGCTCCTGTTCGTCGCTGTACTGCTGCTGTTGAGCGGGTAACGAGAGAACATGATATGAGACTTCCTCAATACACTTTCCCAGGTATAGTCGAGATCTGTCTCTTTCTGCTTCATGCCTAAAACTAGGAGATGCCGAATCTTCATTTTCGAGGTCGAGAAAGGAGTTGTGAGGTTTCGAGGGTTGAGCTGCACGTTGTTGTCAGCTGGGAGTCATGGATAGATTTGCTTCAACCTACGTTTTGTACTTGGTCTCGGCGCCTGCTTCACATCTTGGTTCTCTTCCTTCTTCTCTTCCGCTTCTCCCTCTCGTACTGGCGCTTTGGCTTTTTCCCTTTCTTTCTTCAACGCATGCTCGAGGATTCTGACATGCTTGTCGAGTGACTCGCGCAGCCGCTTATTCGTTCGCCCATCCCCTTCGAGCTTCCCTATCCGTGACTTCATTTCTGCTCTTTCTATCTGCCAAGCGTTTCGATCTCTTTCGTGTCGATGCCATTCCGTTTGGAGGAAGCGCATTACCCCTGCCAGGCAGAGCTTGTCAACACATTTCGACCATAGTGTACAAAAAGATGGAAGCCAGCCATGGCTTGTCCATTCTTTAGTTTTCATACCTTGTAAAGTATATTCCGTCCCTTGTGGCTGCCCAGCTCCACTCCCTCCTGCGTCACTTGCGGCTCCAGAACCCGCTCCGCTGCCCCCCATCCCAGCGGAATTCTGCCATGCCATTGATCACCACAACCACTATAACCGCCGGATCATGAGTCGGGCTTCTTATAACAATTTTTTCGCCGGATACGGATATATCAGGAAATTCTGGTAGGCTTTGCCTAATAGCTGCTAACGGAGCTTGAAGAGCTCTCTGTGTGAGCTTGGCAGTAACAAGATAGAAGGCTAGTAGGGCGTGAACTCCGGTTAATAAAGCACTTGCTGAGTTCTCCAGTCTAAAGTAATCACTCCGGGCGCTGCGTTCACCCTCAAAGACAATGTTTCTTCTCAGTAGGGGCTTCTAAACACTCGCCGAGATCCTGGACTTGGCAGAATTAAAGGCTAAGCTGCATACGGCTGGTCGGGTCTCGACCGCGCGCGCGTTGTTCTCCTTTTCAACGGTCCTACCATCAGTCTATCTTCAACATGTATAGCTGTGCAGACAAGACTTGAAAACGCAGCTGCAAGGCGCGAGGAATACACTAGTATACAAAGCGATATTCAAAAGCGTCTTATTATAGACACAAGCCATGAAGAGGCTCCGCACGTGCTATCATCTAAAGCCTTGTCTCTAGAATTCAAGCTCTTCAACCTCCATACCGCACTCCACACACGTTTTGACTCCAATACCTTCCTCGTTGTCGACAGGTCTCCCCCAAATATGCGTATGCTTTCCACCCCTCCCAATCTCATCCCCGAAATCTCCACCACCCTGCCCTTTTCTCCCCCTCCTATAAGCCTCCACTCTCGTCTTCTTCTTCAGTTCCTTGAGCTTGCTCTGGAACTTCTCCTCTTTCCGTTTTTTCTTTTCTCCTTCCCTCTTCTCAAATTCGACATCTAAAGCCTCAGCCGAACCCCACTTTTTGGCGAAGGCGTACTCCTCTACCTGATATCGTAGGAAAAGCATCATATTATTCCACGTAGATTTGTGCGGGTTCGGTCGTTCCAAATGCGGCAGCAGCTCCTCATCCTTCAGCTCGGGGTCCGTTAGCAGATAATCTTCTTTCGCCTCGGTCTTTGTTAACAGGCTGTATTTGTCTGGCAATTTCTCCTTGCAAGCGTTACACACGGCGCATCCGAAGACCTCTTCCCATTTCCAGTCGATCTCCAGACTACCACACTCCTTGCAAACCTTGGTTTCCTCTTTCTTGAGCACACTGAGGCCAGGTTCGAATGGCCCAGCTTTCTGATTTCGTAATGATCGTAGCAATTGATGCCGCTCCCACTCCTTCATCGTCATGTGCGCAGGCTTCTCGTCTGCATTCCGACTATGTAGCGCCTTATTGTGTGGGTCATCCTCAACTGTCATGAAGCCGCCTTTCGTATCTGTCATCTTACTGAAGTCATACTCGACGAACTTTGTAAAGTTACGCGCCGGCTGGATCTCGTCCAATGGACGAAAGCCCGCAGGCTTCGCTGACTCTGTATTGCGACCATCTCGTAGATTTGGCGCAACGTTCGATGTGGTTGCTGAATAGGGACGCTTTTGGCCTGCAGCGACGTTGCTGGGGGTGCGGTTGAGAGAAGGTGGAGGATTGGACTTGCGAGCATCGGTTTCACGCTGATCGCGAAGCGCTTTGGCTTTCAGCCGGTTGATCTCCTGACCTCTGATTAGAGATTGTGGAAAAGTAGGAACAGGGCGGACATACTATTCTCCTGACTTGTTCTGGCGTTAGAGGCTCTTTTGGTAGGATGCCAGCAGCCACTGCTTGTGGCGGAGGTGTAGAGGGTCGCTCGGTCATGATACTGTTCAATCAGGTTTGAAAAATCTACAAAGACGCTGTGCACCGGGGTGGTATGGGTTGGTTGTTGGATCGAAAAGCTCGCGTAATGATTGGAGTTGATGAGTGGCGTTAGGCTGCCGAAAGCAGCATTCAAACGTAAAAATGTTGGCAACACCATTCATTACGAATACATACAGAGTGATTCTACTAAGCGCAGCGACTCTGACATGTTCGAGGCCCAGTTGATCCAGTTGGTAGAAAAATATAGAATATCGGGAAATGGTGAATGACATGATTGAGATCTATCACGTTCCCTAGTCTGTACACGAAAGGCAATTGAGCATGCCTTTACCGTATCCCCAAACCCGGCCATATGCAAGCAATTTTACTCTTCCTTCACGCCACCGCTCCCTGCCCTCTCGGCAGCTTCGATGCTTTTCTTATCCGCCTTTACATCCCCAGATCCACCCATGCCCATCATCCCACCAGCAGCCTTCCATGGCCTCTTCAAATCTCCAATGGCTGGCTGCCCGAACAAATGGATCTTCACCAAGTTACCCTCAAACGCGCCCTTGAGTGGAATGATCGACTGGATCAATAGTGGATTCGTGTACTTGAAGTAGACGTGCATGACTGCCATCATTCCTACGCCCATGAGTTGCGATTTGTACATACCCTTCAGCTGCTGAAGATCGTAGGAGTGGACGGTTGTGGTTATCAACTTAGGCTCTTCGGCGCTGCCCATGGGCGGTGGTTCAACGTATTTAAGTGTGGTAAGATCTGTAAGGCTATCTGTCAGCAAGTGTTATGGGCATGAGGCTACAAATGGCCTACCTTTCTTCGCATTGATCTTCTGTTGCATGTACAGGTATATGCCAAGAATGATCAAGTTGGAGATGATGTACATGGCGCGCACGCCCAGAAGGACGTTTGGATCATCGAAAGGTATCTTCTTGGACACCTGCATCATACCCAGTATGATCACCAGATTGGTGCTGTAGAGTCGAGAGGATCAGCATGTTTCTGACTTGGGGGGACTGATGCTTTGAAGACGCTTGTGGTAATGAAAACGTACATCTGGGGGTTGACCATCTTGAGTACTATTTCTTAAAAATGTCAGAACAATGAAGAGACTTGATATTTGATCAAGAAATGACGGTGCTAAGTTTGAAGATTAGCAAATTATTTTCGAGGCCGAGGAGGCCACCTGGTGTCCTTTTCTAAAGTATTCTATTAATGAAAGGACATCTTCGGCTAGGTGAGACGAGCGGGCTCACAATTGTCCAGGTGTCGATTTAGGGGAAATTATAGCTTGAAAGTGATCGTGTCCTGACCTCCAAATCCGGAAATAGCATTGCATAGAAGTCGTTGGCTCAGAAGTTCCAGATATCAGCATCAGGAAGTAGTGTCTCAATCAAGTCCTCAGCTTTCATGAAACTCATCGAAGCAATGTCCTCGCTCCAGAACCGCTATACTAAACGCAACCGAGCTCCAAAAATAACAAATGAAACAGGATCTAAACGACGATAATGGGCAAGACGCCTTCTAGAGATTCGTCTGGACACGTCGATACCACCACTACGAAGCCGAAGTAGGATACTCTCGGTCTAGATTCGTGACGACGAAGAGGACAGCAGCACAGCATGAAGCATATCATAAATTCTTTGCAGCCATAATGCAGGCTCGCCTGGCCCCCACTTATGCGACCATCGAGTCAAGGCACCGAACAGAGCGAAGCACATGACCCATGAATAGCAGGCGATACCGTGTGATTTCTGCGGACAGTAAGGATATATCGGATTTCCTGCTGACTCAGAACCCAATTTTTGCTAAATTAGAATATAGACCGCAAGTGGAGCTCAATAAGACATGAAGTATAGAATCGAGAGTCGATCTGGCTGCGGAGCAGTTATGTGCATTGCTCGTTCCAACGCGGTCTGTCCCCTCTACTCACAGGCGTGCAAACAGGCCAAGGTAGGGATTGTCAGGAGATGATGTCTTCGGCAGGAACAGGGACGAGGGCAAGAAAATAGTATAGCTCAATACCCGCAGTTACGTCCGCTACATACGGAGAACATGCTTGCGTTGAATTGAGTAGAGGGGTCATCGGAATCGCTTTGTTGATTATAAAATGTTTTCATGAATAATTCTAGTAACAGCCGCGTGTGCACCCTGAGCCACCAATCCCTTCCAATGCCTGCTACTTATCAGACGAGCATCAAATCTGGCACAATAATCATGACATCAAGGTGAATATGAATCTCTGTACGCAAAAGTACGTCAAAAAGACAATAATCTAAGAAGAACAATGGTCTGGTGTTGAAGAGCTTCGAGGCAGAGCAACGAAGTACTAGAGAGCGTACAAGTTAATCATAGGGGTTAACCATTGGCAACGATGTTCGTGGGTCTGAACGTCACCAGCTAGAGCGGCCATGTGACATACTGCGTCATTCCCCATCGCAGGACACGGTGAAGCAAGTTGAAGTCATCAAGGAAAGTGGGGCGCGGATGTTGCATAACGAGACTTGTAGAGCAATGCAACGAAGCACCAGAGTACAGTAATTCGCATTGAAACGTAATATGTCAGAGACGACAATGAAGTTGGATTCGAAGCTCAGCCACGACTGGATCACGTACTTCCAATCGTGTATATGGGTCCGTAAAAAGGTCGGCATTCTTGAGAAACTCGGATTATTTTCGGCCGAATCGCGAGACAAATCCCTTGCATGATACACTGTGGACAAATATCAACCATAGCATTTCTCATTCTCCGAGCACCATCTTTTCACCATCATCCAAATAATGTCACTCGCGGCTAGCTCTTCCCGCACTCTTTTATGTCTAGCCTCATGGTGGTCTCTATCATTGAGAGTGTTGCCAGGATATTGGTCAGGCGCGAAGCGAGCTCGACAGCAGTATGGATCTTACCAACCTTATCAAGCACTCATATCATGCTCAAAAGCCCGGCCCAAATGGCAAAAGGCGCGAACTTTCCATATCGACTGGGGTTTCACGTATTCTTCGAGAGCGTCACAAGCTTCGAAGCTCGCTTTGGTTTCCGTCATGATCGCACGCTGTCTAATGTGCGGCCTTACTCCACTGAGCGTGCTACTTCAATGCAGGGTCTTTCTGGTCACGACTGTGGTAAAATTGAAGACGCTGATGCTAGCGAATTGGTACCTTATGTGATTGTGACTAGCGCCATCAGCGCTCTTGTGTTGGCATTCTGGCTTGGTCATTGGGTGGGCTTTGACAGCTGCAAATCGAGCCTGAAGTACCACCATCCTGAACTCAGGCTAAGACTTGAAATGGCTAAAAGTCAAGCCGATTGGGCTGACTTTGAGAGCCGTCGGAAGAATCCGCAGGGACCTATGAGTGTACCACTGGAGGTGTACGGGAAAATACTTCTGCTTCGAGAACGAGCTCAGTTGAAGAGGTGGAGGGAAGATGAACAAACATTAATCAAGCGGCGTAGGCAAGAGCTAGCTGCTTGTGAACAGAATTTAAGGCTACGACTTGCAGCGCGCAACAACGCCAGTCCAGCGTTCTATGCTGACCATCCAGCATTGAAGATAGCAGACACAGAAGAAGGGATTCCAAGTGAAGACATTTTCAACGACTTTATCAATGGAAGAGTATACTGGACGGGTCAGGGAGTGTTACATAGACAGGAAGGCATTGAATATTGGATCTGAACAATGGAAGGCTCAAAACTACTGAGGATCATGGGTTGCAAATGTTAATTCCCGCGAGATCCTGGATTTTGCGGCAAGAGTGGATTCTGTATGAGCACGTTCACATCAATTATGTATATCACGATTCTGGATGCATCAAGGAAGCCACGGTCATTGAAAGTTCAATAAGAACTTTGTCCCTTAGGATACGTGCGGATAGTCCGGATCAGCATCGAAGAGCAAGGCAGCTGGAATGTCGCGGCTACAGAGAGTAAACAATTCTGCCAGAACATTCTGATTTTGGCCGAGCATTATTGCAGCAGTGACACTTTGTCTCTTCCACAAGCTATACCTGACGCTTTTGTATGACATTAATTGCCGTTTCATCAAAATAACGACGCCTCGGATGTGGGACGGTAAAGCGTGGCCTCTTCGCTTTGATAAATATAGCCTCGGAGGCAAGAGATGCAAGAGTCTTTCGAAGAGTAGTATGATCCCGATACTCTTACAGGGTTGTTCCACCGTGTCACTAGTGACAATGACGTTGATGATACCGTAGACTGTTAGATAGTATCAGGACAAGGGTCGAAGCAACATGTCAAAAGGTCACGTGATAGCGCGGCGGTATCCGAACCTAGTTCTAGGTAATTCTAGTTCTATCCCTGTCTCGCCTGGCGATGATCTTCCTGGTCGTTTTCGAAAGCTCACTCGATTCACAGTTGCAATGGATCTATTGTGATTTACTCTAGTGAATCGCTGTGAAGGACGATGGCCCAGGAGCCCCGTATCGTACAAGGGAATTTGCGACAGCTAGGTCTTGAGCATCGACCGCCCGTTATAATGAAAGCTACGTATCAAGCAATAATGTCTTGATGAGACGATATGCCAGGCCACTATTGTGAAAGAACTCTAGTGGTTGATGGGGACATACCCGATCTGCCAGCTTGTGCGATGCGGTGCGTGTTTGCTATATGCAATCATCCTGATTATGATAGGACCGTTGTTTGCTACGATATGACGGAGACACGTACGGTATTGCTTCCAACTCTTCCTCGTTTGCTTCGCCAGATTGTGTTGATCTTATAGCCCATGAAGCCATATGCCAAAGGGTGGACAACAATCGGCAGACAATTGCGCCTGGAACCAGCCAGACGATAGAAGACAACCAGACCATCCAATTGGGTCTCTCGGAGACAAATCTTCGATATTTCGTTCAAGTCGTAATTGTCATGACAGAAATCTCGGCTAGCATGCCCTCAAGATCTGGCAAGCCTGACGAAGCACCCTCTACGCATGTGGACAAAGGGAAGACGAAGGTTGAAGCCACTTCACCTCTCACAGTGTTGGATTCAAAGATACAAAAGTTCTTCTCAGGCGGTCCAGTCGAGGCATCGAGGAATTTTACTGCTCTTCAATCAGCTGTCCTTAGAGGTACGACACACGTGTCAAGGTCCACCAATTTAATGTCCACTCCCTTGCTTACTCAAATGCTTCCCTGGAATTCTTGCAAGCTTGCGGCTACGCTGGTACTTCTGCACGCTGTGCCAAAGCACGCGGAAGCCATGTTCTCTGCACTGAAATCTCAGTCTCAATCCTTAAGCGGCCTACCAACTATGGCCGTGATCAATCAATACCCCTCAGCTTCCCTTTCAACCCGCTTTGCTAAAGCAAAAAAAGACGCCATCGATGGCAAAGTGGGAAAGACCACCGTGCTGGGGGTGACCCTGATTGATGTTGAGATGATCGAGCGTGGCGAAAGTGGCAACAAGCCTATGAATTACACCTCGTTTGCTCATACCTTTGTACTTGGGATTAGTCGCGAAGGCTGGCGTATCTTCCAATCATGGGGAGAACATGGCTATACTCTTCACGAATACATTAGTCGCGGTGGTACACGTCTTCGAGACTGGGATGAAGCAAAGGAATTCATCAAGAACTTTGTGACCCTAGCTGTCTCAGAGGTATGCTACCCTCTCCGGAGGCTGAAGATCAACGTGTTGATGCTAACGAAGCGCTTCAGGGGAAGTGGACCCAGGAGATCAACGATAAGTATGAGGCATGCTTTGAGGTCAACATTCTGAGGATATGTGGAAAGAAGGGTCCGCAGAGACCCATCGTGCCAATATATCGTCCCTGGGTTCGGTTCTTTGACATTGAGGATATGCAAGTCGCGGACGTCGACAAGTTCACTTGGGTATAAATTTCTGGAGTGTATCTCAATGATGCCAGAGGAGAGATCAGATGTTGACTTCTCAATTCTGGTGCACGAGTGATCTGAAACACTGTTCAGGCAATGCTATTCTATCATGGTCTGCTTCCTCTTGCTTGAACTAATACAAGGACTCTCGTTTGGAGAACGATTATCCTCGCTCTGGCCAATTGCGGATTTGACCAGCCTGAGGATGGAGTGTGAGAGCTAATGTCACAGCAAGATCGAGTTACTATGCAAAAATAAAATACCCAAGCGCTGCTCCCAATCTCTTCAAGAGCAATAATCGCTCGCTTTACGGAGATAGTACCTTCCTCCGAGCTTATTGCCGAAAGCACTTTTTGCATTTCCCCACTATCCATCTTCAAATCTCTTGATTCTCCTTTCAACATTGCAAAACAATCGAAATTTCCTTGATTTTTTTAAGAATCTCTGCAAAAAGATCATCATGCCTACCAGAGTACTAGGCAAAGAAATTGGTGAAATAGGCTTCGGTCTCTTAGGTCAGCACTCCCCACCCAGGCATCAAAATGTAGCTAACCTCCATCAAGGCCTGACGCTGCACTCAACTCCCCCATCCGAAGAGCAATGCTTTGCCACCATGCGCACTGCCCTCGCCGCTGGTTGTAACCTGTGGAACGGCGGCGAATTTTATGGCCCTCCCGATCACAATTCCATGACTCTTCTCAAAAAATACTTTGAGAGATATCCAGAAGATGCCGACAAAGTCGTCCTAAATGTTAAAGGTGCGACCAAGGTTGAACGTGGCGCTGATGGCCGCCCAATTTTCACTCCCGATGGCAGTCGTGAGTACGTGAGAAAGAGCGTTCTCAACTGCTTAGAGATGCTGGGTCCAAAAGGCCGTATCGATATGTTTGAATCTGCGCGTAGAGATCACAACGTACCGCTCAAGGAGACATTGATTGCGCTAGCTGAATTTGTAGATGAGGGCAAAATTGGAGGGGTGGCGTTGAGCGAAGTCAATGCAGCGACGATCCGAGAGGCAGCCAAGATCACGAAGATTTTGGCTGTTGAGGTTGAGCTGTCGCTTTGGAGTACGGAGCCTCTGACAGATGGGATCGCTAAGGCGTGTGCTGAGTTGAAGATCCCGATTCACGCGTAAGCCATTTCACATAGCACCCATCACGATATTGGCAAATGAGTCACTTACACTAACAGATATTCACCCTTGGGCCGAGGAATGTTGGCTGGTCAATTCAAATCCCTCGAAGATCTTCCAGAGAAGGATTTCCGAAGGATGCTCCCTCGATTTCAACCCGAGAGTTTCAAAGTCAACATCAAGCTTGTCGAAGAACTCGAGAAGTTTGCACAGAAGAGAAAATGCAAACCTTCGCAGTTAGCCCTGGGCTGGCTTTTGAGCCTCTCGAAGCAAGAAGGCATGCCTGAGATCATACCGATACCGGGTGCCACGACTGTTGAGCGCGTGAAGGAAAATTCTGTAGTGGTCATGCTTAGTGATGAGGAGATGAAGGAAATTGATGAGATCTTGGGAAGTTGCGATGTCATTGGTGATCGGTATCATGCTGAGGGTATGAAGCACGTTAATGGCTAAAAGCCATCCAGTGGGACATCGGGCGTACCTGCAATCTGTGTATACTGAAAGAGCGTAATGACCATTTTCCAGCGGAGTGCGATCGTCTAACAAATATGGCGGAAACGAACCAACGAATTTGGGTGATTCCTGACGGCAAAACCAAAATTCATCATTCGTTATTATATAATAGTGATTATATCATTGCTACTCAAGATGGGGGTATAATCGCTCAAAACCCCTATATCAACAAATCATTGCGCCCCATTAATATTAGACAGTCATCCAGAGGAACTAACAAATTCTCAAACCGCTTGAACAAAGCTCGCACGAGCTACAGATCCTCACAACCCTATCACCGCTTCTTCTTCATAGACCACCACGAACTACTCGACGACTGTCTCGAAACCAACGACCCACTCCTCCCATGACCACCACCACCCACACTCCCCTTCTTAGCCTTCTTATGCTTCGCCAACAACCCAATAATCTCCGGCGACCTCCTCAACGCATGATTCGCCGCCGCCAACGCATCCCGTCCCCCCCTATCCATCGCATCCGTATCTGCCCCCGCATCCAGAAGAATCCTCACCATAATCTCCAGCCTCGATTCAATGGCCGTAAAAAGTGGCGTTCGATCCGCCACATCTCTCGCTTCGAAATCCGCACCCGCGTTCAATAAGAACGAGACCATTGAGTCGTTACTCTTCTCGATAGCATGATGGAGCGGGGTCCTCTGATACGCGCATCTCGCATCGACGTCTGCGCCGTGGGTGAGGAGCATTTGGGCTACTCTCTCGCCACCTCTGTGGACGAGGGCGCGGTGGAGAGGTTTCCAGCCAAAGTCGTCTTCGGCGTTGACGTTGGCGCCATGCTGGAGGAGGATGTCAACGATCGCTTCGTGTTGTCTTTCGGCGGCGCAGATGAGGGAGGTGCCGTTGCTGGGGCTCCTGGCTTCGATGTCGGCGCCTTTGTCGAGGAGTAAGCGGACGATGACCTCGTCGCCATTTGTGGCTGCGCGAAGGAGGGCAGTCCAGCCTCTATCGGCGTCGGAGGCGTCGACTTCGTCGTATTCGTCTATGTCACTAGTGCTCATTCTGGCCAAGGGGTTTTTGTTCGGTACGAAGTCCTTTGGGCTTCTGGCTTCGATGTCCGCGCCTTTTGCGAGCAGTAGCTTCACCAAGGGGACGTCGATCATTGCCGCTGCTCTGTGTAATACGGTCCATCCGGCTGTTGTGGCATCAATTTGAGCGCCTTTTTCAAGTAGCAATTCCATGATCGGTCGGGACTCGTGGATCATGGCGTGCATAAGTGGGGTTATCTGATCAGCGCATCTTGCCTCTACATCGGCACCTCTCTGAAGCATGAGTCGGACGAGTTCTTCGTCTCCGGTAGAGATGGCGGATACCAATGGCGTTTCTCCAGACTTGGTCGGCGCGTTGATGCTCGAAGAGTCGGTCCAGGCATCTGGGGCCCAGCGTACACGGGATCTAGTCGGAACTTGAGTAACCTCATCTTGTGGATCTTGAATCGCGAGATCACGTTGTTTGGATTTTGGAGGTACTTCGGGAGGTGCGCTCTCTGTGCGATAGACTCGTCTCAAAGCCTCAGCTGTTTCCATCTTGTGCTCCCTTTCGTAAATGGCTATCAATAGATTCACGGAGTTCAGGAGGAGCAAATCGTCTTTTTCTAGAGTCTTCTCTCTTCCTATGTACGCTCGTTTGGCGAACTTTTCAGCTTCTGGAAGTCGGTCTTGTTCATGGTAGATCTTGGCCAAGGAATGATAGAGTCTCCACTTCCTCTCTGTCTCTCCCTTCTCCTGCATCAATAGCCGGTTGAGTGCTTGTTTTGCTTTATTCAACTGCTTCTGCTTCTGATATATCTCGGCTAGTATCTCGTTCATTTCTGTCTTGTTGTCGAAAGAGATACCCAGTTTCCTCTCTCTATCGGTCAAATACTCCATTGCTCTACGCTGTGACTGTTCGGCTTGCTGGAAATTCCCGGCTTGCAACTCCCTCTGTACTTCTTGCTGAAGACCAGCGATCAGCTCAGAGTACACTTCTGCCGGAAAACGATCCTCAAAATCAGGCTCAGGGTCGAAGATGGATTCACAATCCGAGTCAGTGCTGCCCTGATGCTTAGCATTAATGTCATCGAGATGGAAGATAAAAGGTTTGTCTTCGGTAGAGTTGAGACCCTTCGGACGGTACGCCATTGTCGTATTACTCTGCTTAGTGACTCTCGCGTCCATCTTCGGTACTGGTGGAACTTGGTTCTTCGTAAAGACTTTGGGTTCTTTTACTGGCGGCGCAGCGGTCAGTCTCGGCTTCGTCTGAGCTACTTTGGGTCCCTCGCCAGGCAGCTCGAACAGCATTGGGCTCGGAACCTCGCTTGGCAGTTGAAATGGCGAGGGCACGTTTTCAAACACCGTTGTGGTGGTGACATTCATAATGACCTCAGCGGAGAAGAGACATTTCTCCACATCGTAGAGGAATGCACTTTCCTCTACAGGACTGTGCTGGGTTTCACCTTCAGTGAGGCCTCGTCTGCGTGCAACTGAGCCCTTTAATTTCTGGATGGACTCTGATACAGCCTTGTGGTGGAAATAGATGCCATCTTGGGGTAGTTGACTCTTCCACTGATAGACTCTGTCCAGTCTTAGCTAGACCGAAAAAGATAGTTCCTGGGAAGCGTAACCTACAATTTGACCGTTTGCAAAGACATCTGCAACGACTGGATATAAAACCCAACCCTCGCCCTCAAAGCCAAGATCTCCCGACTTTGCATCTCCCTCACAACTTCCTGCAAGCCCCTCTGCGGGCTACTCTTCTGATACCTCACCCTCAAATCTGCAAAGATCTCACAAAGACGTGACAAACTAGCGCGACATCGATCCAACAAGACGCCCACATCGTTGAAATGCTCTTCTTCAAATGGCATCCGAACTTGATTGGCACGGAGTATCTTTTCAATCAAGTCCAAGAACCTGCGCAAGGTCTGGATTTCGCTACGAAAAGTATTAACATCCTCTGCGGCATTTCCAAAGTTTCGCAACGTTTCGAGCAGTACATCGCAGAGGCGTGCAATTGCTGGGTTACCAACAGGAGGTGGTGTATCCATAATTCTGAGCGTCATTGATACTTGATATTGTGGTATGAATAATTAGTCAGAGATGGTACATAGCTGGATTATCAAAGACGTTGAGGTAGGTGGTGGAGCTGCCTGGCCTGACGGTGAGGCTTGCAGCGGGCTACGTGGATTTGGGCTTAGACTCATGTAAGGCCACCACCTGAAAATCCTGCAGGATTACGCCTTGGCAAATCTACTATTCTTCGGACATCGAGGCTTCTACTTTTCAGGAATGACGGTGTGGAGGCTCCCTAAGCCTCTTTGGTTTAAAGTGCACTACTTATGAATCTGTGACTTTTCCCAGTACTCTTGACACATTTCCTACAGCACGAGTACGTGGCCCGTGATGACCTGCCCAATCCTTCGTTCGCAAAACCAACCAGAAATCAAAATTAGTACGATTGTTGAAACTTGTACAGTGGGCGCAGCTCAACATCCTTCCGAAGTATATACCTCTTGAAGGCCCAAGGTAGAGCTTCCATGACCTGATATCGCATGTGCTGGCGGGTTGGAACTGCAACTATACATGATTGATCAGCTTATTTCCCGGCAGGAATACTAGCCTCAAGTACTTACAGATGTAATCCAGCTCCTCGAGTGTTCGCTGTTTGGTTTCTGGTACCCATAAGAAGATCATGATCAATGCCATGACATTTAGGCCTCTAAGCAATCGCCATGAATTAGTAAAACGTTGAATACTTTGATCAGGTGCGGCTGTCTTACGCGAAGAAACTAATGGCACCTGTTGGGCCAAAGGCAGTGGTCATGCGGGGAAAGGCGACAGTCAAGATCCCAGCCCAAAACAGATTCGTTGCGACAGCCAGACTCATTCCCACCTCTGCACAAGATTAGTAAGGCAATGGCAAAGCTGAGTACGTGTCAACCATACCGCGATGGAAGAGAGGAAACGCTTCAGCCGAGTATGTGAAAGGGACAGGACCCTCGCCTGGGGAATAGAAGGCCGCGAATAGGTAGACAAACAGCGCGAGGACTGGTATGTGCGCCGGGCTTGAAGTCGGGATGTAGAAGCTGAAAGCAGCAGCCAGGAGCGTCCAGGCCATGTTTGGAAAAGTAACGAGTAGAAGTGCCCGACGTCCAAATGTGTCAATTGTACGGACCGCAGGCCAGGCGAATCTATAGCCAAATTAGTAATGAATTGACGAGAAGACATATGCGGCGGCACATACACGAAATTGATAAGCCCAAAGCCCCATGAGGCAAACAACGCAGTCCTTTCGCTTGTGTTCGCGTCTATGAAGAGCGTGGAAGAATAGAAAGACATGATATTTACTATCGCCGAATTAGCTCATGAATACTACGCCAACGAATGCCGTGTGACTTACTGCCGCACATTTGCTGTGCAATCATCACAACAAAAGTGGCCAGCGTCGCACGTCGTACACGAGCAATGGTGAACAGCTGAATCATGCGTGAGAAATATCTGCCTCTGCTTGTGAAATGCTCTTTTCCGCTTTCTATATTCATCTTCTGAATGTCGCCATCCCCTAACATGATCTCTTCGAGTCGTACTTGCGCGTGTATGTAGTAAAGATCTCGCGCTGCTTGAAGAGGAGTGTTACGGAGCCGGCGAAGAGACTTGAATGCGTCATTATACCGGTGCTTCTTGATGTACCAACGCGGCGATTCTGTTTAGTGTAAGCCACATGTATATACAAAACAGCAAATTCTTACCAGGACAAAAGTAGATGCCAATTAGCAAGGGTACCGCTGGAATAAATGCGGACCCTAATTGGAGGCGCCATGCAATGTCACCGAGTTGATACATCGCTAGGTTAGCCGAGAAACCCCTAAATGGCCGTCAGCAATATCCCATGGTCTTACTATTCTCGCGCTCACAGCAGAATTCCAAAAGCCACCCAGAGCTGCCAGCCCATGACCAAACTGCCTCTGATGGAGGCTGGTGAATTTTCAGCAGCGAAAACAGGGATTGTTGAAGCTTTGGTGCCCATGCCAACACCGAGTAGTAGACGACAGGCGAAAAGCTGTGGCCATGTTTGGGTAAAGGCAGAACCAATGACAGCCGCAAAACAGAAGAAAGCCGAGATGAATATCGTGCCTCGGCGCCCGATACGATGATTTAATGGATGGGACAGCCAGCAGCCTCTGCTCACGTATATTAGTCAGTGGTGAGAAATGTCTATATGACATGGTTTGGCCTTACACGAACGCGGAGGCAAAGTAAGGTGCAGCGTTGACAAGCCCCAAGATCCAGACGTCATTGCTGCTTGTTTTGGTATTGAGACCGAATGCCGTTGGCCAATTGAGGTTGGCTGCATTGGATCCTGTCT
This sequence comes from Lecanoromycetidae sp. Uapishka_2, assembly GCA_035521555.1. NCBI lineage: Eukaryota > Fungi > Ascomycota > Lecanoromycetes > Lecanoromycetidae sp. Uapishka_2. Next base: position 17,208 of record JASZXT010000112.1, read on the forward strand.
GGTCCCAGCCCCTTGTAATTCTCCATCAGCCATTTGACCATAGATCATCCTTTCATCATATGCCCAAACTCACTGTACAGCAGCTCCCACAGAGCAAATCACGATCGTGACATACAGCGCTATCGGCTGTCTGAAGCGATGATATTCCTCATCCCGCAAAGCTTGCTTTTCATCTTCAGTTATTCCCCGTATAGCCTCAAAGAATCGAGGATCTTTTGCAATCTGTGCGCCCTTCTTCAACAAGTCGAGGTGCTGCTCAAGGTGCTGCTCTCGAGCGAAGTCGCGGACGTCTCGCAGGAGCTGTTCTGGAGTAAGGTGGCCTAGAGGGTTCTCGATGCTGTAATTGTGGGAAGGTTTTTAGCCAAATCACGATAGCACTAGGTAGAGGTCATCATACAGTGCATCAACGTTTCTGTTCAGATCAACACGCGCAAGGCCGTCTTCGGCTGACCGGGTCGCCTACCGAAGTTTTGTCAGCCTTATTTTAGAACGTTGCTAAGATTGCCAATTGATACTGACATATATCCTGCTCGTCAAGCCGAGAGACTGCTTTTGCTCATTCATGTTTATGTCAACTCTGATACGGAAGAATTTGAGTTGAAGCTTCGTCGAGCTGAGATGAAAGCCGATGAAACATTGAAGGACTCGAAGAGTGGCCTAAGCCCAGATCCTTCAGCCTCACACACCCCACTCAGCTGGAGTTATTGGATGGCTCATTGATATAAGGCGTTGGTCATTGGCTGGACGCCTGCATGCGCCCCCTACCATTGTTCAAAAAACAGATTCTTTCTCGTCTCGCTAGATACATGCGGCGTAGTGGAAGTGCCCTCAATGATAAAATTCTTTGTGATTCCTTTGCATATTTTCCCCGAACAAGCCAATCATGACTCAAGGTATCAGAACATCGTTCAAGTTTTGGCAATTCCATTGACAGTCCAGCCGGGAAGCAAACGGGTGAGAGTAAAATTTCATGCAATAGTAAGAGCTAGAGGATGAGACAGTTACTCTGACTGCACACCGTCGGTAACTTACCCTATCACCTAGGGGGGGGTGTAGGATCTGCGCCGAGGCTGCGGCTTCATGCATAAGGTATCGCAAGTCCTTCCTGCTTCCAAGGGAAAGATCGTCGCCTGCTTCGCCTCGGACCGCACACCATGTCCTTATCCTACCCCGCTTTCAAGTCCTCTTGCTGCTGCAGATGCGCGGTGCGGTCAAGTCCTCCATTTACTTCTAGATATGCCAGAGTAAGGGTCGTGACAATGAGTAGCTAGGAGACGGGAGTAATTCAAGACGCTGCAAATCAGGCGAAAGTTCAAAACATATGTATGTCGAAATGCGAAGCAATGCGCGTGCTTCACAGCCTCAAATCCTTCAATTTCTCAGTACGCCTAAAAAAGAAATCGCAAGTCAAAGCGCATTGTCAGGACAGATTGACTGACTCCAGAACGCTGTTTCTGCCCTGAGCGAAAATAGAAATTCGAAGACTGTCCTGCGAGCTTGATGTTTTTCACAGACCTTGTGCCTCCAATGAACAGTATTGCCCATCACAGGCTAGATTTGTCGGTTTTCCCTTCTATAGCTCTTCCTACCAAGGCAACCATAAGGATGAAACAGACTGCGGTGATTCCAACATGTCTTAATGACACAGTATCCTGAATGCGCAATGCTCTCGAGAGCGCTTGAGTGTATTGAACGAGCGTTGGGGTGTCCAGAAGACAACAAACGTGACGCAAGTCGCGATGTCAACATAAAGACCACCGTGGCGTTGCCCAGGGCAGGCCCAAACTAGGTTCTTGGCGCCCCCTTCCGGGAGGGCCTACCCGTAGTTTAGGCTCACCCGAGGGACCCTACAACCTACGGAGTACCTAATAACAAACCAGATAAATACGGGTACTTTGCTTGATCTTCTGTTGACATTCGTTGTGTCCTCTTCTTTTAATTCTGTAATACGAGCATATTCCCCAGATCCAAATCCCAAATCTTTCATCCATCAAATAACATAGACCCATTACCCAAGCCCGTCCCATTTCCCACTTCCAACTCCATCAGCCCAGCATCCCCCCGAACCACTGGTCTCCCCACAGACACATAAAAAGTCTCCTCCGTCCCAATCTCCTCCATCCCCCCATACGGCGTCGCCACACCATCCACACATGTCCGTATCACCTTCCTCGCCTGTTGCGCCACATGAGCATAGGTAAAAGTATCCGCATCATTCTGATCCGCGCAACTGATGAAAATGACGCACTGGCCCGATCTCCACCGTATAGGGAGTTTGATGCCTCTGCGTGGGTTTTTGCTGAAGGTGTGGGGGACGAGGAAGTTGGGTTGGCGTACGAGCAGGCCGAGTGCTGCGGTGCAGTCTTGGGAGTTTGTGAAGCCGATGCCAGGGTGGCTTTCGGGGCTGAAGCACCAGGGCCACTCGTCGTTTGCGGTTTGATTTAGAATTGATAGTAAGGGTTGCTTTTGCATTGATGCTGATGGTATGATTGAGGCCGTGGCGTGGAGGATAAGTAGGGCGTAAATGGCGATTTTTGACCACATCTCTATTGAGCGATGATATCCAACATTTACATATGATCACTCACGATGAAATCATGGCTAATTCGAGTCTGTAGGTATGTGGTACAGTGAAACCCGCTGCTCACATTGACACGTAAAGTATTAGCTTGGGACCGCAAGACTCAGAGTACCGAATGTTTATAGCCGCAGAGAAGCTTCCAACCGCGAAGCGACGAGGTTCTCGTCCTCATCCGCCTAATCAGCTCCCATACCGAGTATCACCGTCAAGAACAGTCAGTCTCTGAGCGCGATGATACGCATAGAGGACTTGAAAGGTCGATTAGCGCGCGAAGTAATTGTAATACACGAGGGATGTAGATAAATGGTAACAGATTTTCATCTCATTGAAGTAAGTGAATCAAGATCTATCGAGTACGATGACAGAGGAAATTCAATCAAAAAGCGTTCTTCATGAACGAAGGTACATAGAGATAAGTTCCGATGAACCCAAGCACCGTATTGTCAGCATGATATTCGACAACCATCCGACGCAGCGCCGCTCCGAACGCAACGGCAAGAACAACCAGAGCTATAACGACAACAACTGAGATTTCGGCATTAGCATCATCCTCTTCAAGCAATGATCGTCATGAAGAATTACTTACCAGGTAAAACACGCGACTTGAAGAATCCCTTACGTGGCTCCACCTCCACCGTAATCATTTGGTCGTCGTTGACGTTAATCTTGGCCTTAAACTCAGGAATTACCAAGGACTTCAAACGCTTCTTGTCGTCTGAGTGATCAGCGCTCCCAATCTTTGGTTTATGAGTGGGTACCGGCGTGCTTTCCTTTGGGGTAGGCTTCGACTTCTTGCGCGTGCGCATTGGCAGACCGAGTTCCAAAGGTTGCTGCATGGAGCGGGTGATAGGCCGGCGCCTTTCTTCGCGCTTGAGAACTGTTGGTGACATTTTGGATAATTATAGGTTTGTATGGTAGAAGGTTTGTAAGTCTGGATTTAATGATGTGTAGATTGCAGAAAATGTCTCGAGACTCCTGACAGGAGGTTGACAGCGACAAGCTATATGGTCTTTGCCTCGACTGTCGGAATCCTTTCTGCAGTACTCGCCACAGTTCTTTGTTTCACTGTTGCGTTCGATAAAGAGACTTTTTTGTTCCTTCCCTGGTTCCTTTTTTTGCCCACAGTATTCTTTGTTGGTCTTTGTTTCATACGAGAAAGCATGATGGGCTAGCACATGTCTGACGACACCATTCTTGTGAAAAAGCAGCTGTGGCAAGTCGAGCGTCTGTCATGTGATAAAGTCTAGTATTTGAAACGCGCTGGTGATACGACGAAAGAGAAGTAGCCAATGAATCTCGGTACCATCTGCAGTTTGGACTTCCCCCATTATGTGTACCTACAGATAGCTCTTCATCGTAAGGAAGATCAGGTGCACAGCAAGAACATCCGAGAACTCAGCCGGCTCATCAGCAGTCTCGGTACGGTGGGTATAAGTAGAAAGAAGCACACTCTTGATGTCAGCCATACCTACGAACATGAAATGTTGCTATTCACCGAAAGCTCCTGGTGGAGTTGAGGGTATCGTCATCGTAAGATATCAAGGCCATTGATTGTGAGTTCTTCTCCATGAATAAAATCCGGCTCTGTGGAGTTCCCAAAGCCCATACTTGACACACTCGAATTACCATACCCAACGACTAGCAATGTATTATCTATGCTGAGACGTCTGGACCGGCAAGTCATCGGATCCGGTATGTCACCAGGAGTGCCGAAATCGGTACAGCCTGCTGTTAGAGCTGTTGAGTTCACATAACAGTCAGCAAATTCGATTTTCCAACAGAAACCATTATTGGCCCAAATCTGGACTCACCAGCGACGTAGAAGGCATAGTTATTTGTATTCAAAGTCGAATTCAAAGCCGGCAGATCCGAAGCGCCGTTCCAGTCGTAGGTCTCGTTATATGGAGCCGTCGGAGCACCTCCACTCGCTGTCCATATATACAGATGTGCAAGCTCATGCAAAAGAAAATGAGGCTGGTAAAAGATAAGTTGGCCCTACAGACGCATTTCATTGCTGACAATATCCGTAGATGGGCAATACAATGGACGGCTGCCTTGCATTGGAAAGTTTGTGAAGTAAGCGGGACAAAGGATGAGCCAGTGATTATTCGATCATGCGAATGCGGGTGGTGCCCCTTTCTGCAAGCATTTGTCATACATGTCCATTTTCTTCGTGTGCATACTCAAAACTACTTCGCCAGAGGCTGTGGCACAGGCAAGCAAAGGCCTAATTGTCGTGCCTCTGCTGAATCGCGTTGTGACTGTTGCTCCGGTGGAGATGTTAGTCAGGACTTGGGTCACGAATGGCGCATAGTCGTCGTCTTTGAAAAGACCCTCGTACGCTGCACTAGTGATACCAGTCCTGCTATCGGCCATCGCTGGCTGAAGGTATTTCCACAACAAGTCTAGGGAAGATTTAAATTGGGGAGCTTTTGCGCCGTATGAGTAAATGCCATAAGGACCTGCTTGAACGACGTCGGTTGTCTGAGGTACTGCTTTGTTTCAGCATATCAGGACGGGTAATTGCATAATCGATTCACTACCTTACTGGGGCAGGCTATGAGCCAGGCGTAGCATTAGTAGCCAGCTCAGCAGGCAAATAAACACTCGAACGAAAGAACATTTTATGCTAGGCTTGCTCAAAGATTCATTACCTCCATGACAGTTGATGGACGCTCCAGGTATATCATTCGGTCAAACAGCCAATACTAGAGAGATGGAATTCAGTTGTATTTACTGATGGTACTAATTGTTTCGAGTGAGCCTTCTGCGGAAATTTGTTGAATCGCAAGACACGTCACAGAGCGGCTCTTAGCACCAAATCCATGGGATGATAGGCGACGTGATCCCGTGTCTCATCATGATATTGCTCTGTGACCTATTTTAGACATTGGTGCTGGCTTTTGGCTGCATATTATGCAAGTTTTGCAACTACACAAGAGTTAGCACACAACCTACCCAATACCCCATTTAAAGACACCTACATCCAACTTCCCTCCCCCCAAAATCCCACCTCGAATAAAACCCTCTCAAGAATGGATGCCCCAACAATATTCCCTCCCACTCTCTCGGCAACGAGAATTCATCAGCAGCCATGAAAGTCGTGATACAAATCCTTCCAGCACGTGGTATCAGCTCCTCGGTTTCAAGCGTGTACTCAAACGCCGAGATACTAAAGTCATGCCCGCCAAGCGTGAACGTTAGTAAAGGCAGTTCTTGACGTCGCTCACAAGGGATGTGCTTGAGCCACCACGGACCGCGCACAGCGCCGATGACGGCTGTAAGATTTCGTGCAAGTACGGAGGGTAGGATTAGGTATGGTGAGCTGGTGTCTAGGAGGGCATAGGCATTCTTTGCGAGTGGCTGATCTAGGGGATGTGGAGAGTCGAAGTGGATATGAGAAGCAGGCACCGTCCAGGCGTCGTGGTTGAAGCCATTGTGAGCAGTAGCGTTCATAACGGGGAGGCTGATGAAGTCTGAGCTGTGGAGATTGGGATCGGTGGCGCCAAAGAGGAGTTCGCCTTCTTCGTCTTCGAAGATTGGAAGCTTCAGTGAGAAGATTGGCTTATCAAGCAGCTTCTGGGCGAGGAGGGAGGAAAGCATGTTTCGCGTTTCTATGGTCGGATTCCATGGCGGCGCGAGACCGAGGACACCATCATAACCGACGGGTATACAGCCAACGCTGTAGCATGATGCTGAGGTCCATTCCTCGAATTGATGGTCTGCAACGTTGAGGCTCCCGAGTCGTACGACATCCTTGGACCAGTAACCGCCGTAATTGACAGCAGCCCAATCTGAGCGCACGTAGCCTCCAACAGCCTGATATGTTGACGATAGGGAAGAATTGTAAGGATGAGCCTTCTGCCGAGGGTCACACACCGAGGTTGGACAATTCGCAGAGGGAACCCAAAGGTTGTTGCTGTTGGTGTCTATTGCAACATTAAAGGTTTGGGGGGGCGTCCCGATGGTAATGTTTGTGGTATGGAAGAAGTTCAGAAAGCTCTATGCGGCAAAAACGAATACCATAAGTAAGACATTCATTTCTCTCTTACACACACCTCAGTAGGTCAAAGCCAGAATTACTTACCTTTACCATGCCCTGGACGGAGGCGTGGTCATAAGCAACATCGCCTATAGATGTTTGGAGCTCGTGGGTTCGCTTCTCGATCTCCTGAGTAGTAACATTAGCTTGGCTCGGTCAAGCCCGATAGCAACATACTTCTCTTGGAAATTTGTGGTGTTTCAGACCAAGCTTGAACATCTCAGCATTAACGCTGAGAAGCAACCCGAAGCCTACAATAAGGGATAGGCTATACATGCTCAAAGGTGTAAACGAAAAGTCATCGGAAGTTGGCACGTCATCAAAACAAGATATCCAGTGAACGCCAGCTCATAGCAAGGAAGTAGATTGATACCATGTATTGTACCGCAGGCTTGCAATCGAGGAGATTGATGCCTGCTCCTAATATGGCGTAGCACGGCGCAGCAACTCAGCGCTTGAGAAAGAATCCCACAAAACGATGAGCTTCTCATGCCTGGACTCGAGTCCGCGAGCGACTTGAGACATGATTACAATCACAGAAACTTTCTGGTGCATGCCTCTCTGTTGGGTCCCTAGACCCTGGTTACTATGAACTCAATTTGCAGACTAGCGCTCGTAATTAGGAGATCCTATGGCTTGTGTCCTATGAAATGTACTACTACGATTGATGGGATTTTGAGATTCAATCAGACCATCATGACAGCCATCCGCTCAACAGTGCAGTCACAAGTGTAATCCAGCCCAGCGCACAATATGGCATCAATCTCGAGGAATCACTCGAAGACTTAGACGCAGGGCCAGTTGTGGCCGGAGTCACCGATGGATTGCCACTCTGCTGAACTGCTGTCGTGTTCATAGTGACTGGCGCTGAAGCATTCACTGCGAGGTTCGCTACAATAACGTCCAAAGCACTGAGTTGCTGTCCAAGGCCAACGTTCCCATCAAACGTTGAACTCGTCCACTGAGTCCCACAAGTTGTATGGTTTGAACCGCCAGAACACTGTTGAGCGGCACCTTCGGCCGAATTCCGCAGGTAGGATGATATTTTGTCGGAGGTGAAAGACGCAACCTGTGCGGTCGCGCCCAGCCATTGTGCTGCTAGCCCTTTAAAAGCATATTGATCGGAATCGCAGGTATGTTGGGTCTCGCAAGCTATCTCAACCATAATGCCCGCAGTATCGTTGCTGTTGGTGGATGTCGAGGCGCTACTGGTTGTCGGAAAGAAGATAGACATTGCGGTAAGAAGGCTCTGGGTACGGTTCTGCCACAGGGTATTGCCGTTTGTCTGTACGGAGTCAGCGTCAAAACTTGCAAATCTTACACTCCTCCCGGGTCGGCTCGGAAGAGTGCCCGCCTTGCAGCGTACTTTCACTATCAAGCAGAAGGGCATGTGCCGCAAGGGGACCTCGCTATCTACCTGACTCGCAAAGGATCTATTCAGTGGGCAGCGACTTACCAGGTTGTACATGATGGCACTGCCATAAAGGAAAGTCGCAGCAGTGTAGGTCCACTCCAACTTATCAGTCACGCTGCAATTTTGGGCAACTTGAGTGCCGTCATAGACACTGAATTTCGAATCAATCAACCCCACAGACGCAGTCCATTCATAACTCTTAGACGCCCAGTCGGCATACGTCTGGTTCCCCGTATACCTGGCCAGCCGAGCCGCAAGCTGGAAAAACATGCCTGAAGACTGTGCATTCTTGTAATTGTAGCCGTCATTGAATGTGAAGATCTGCCAGCGTAGCCCTCCGCCACAGGTGGCAGTGTCCCAACGTGAGGCTTGTAGATTGAAGACGTTCTTTGCGAGATCGACCCAGTCATTGGCCGCAGGAAGAGGAAGTTGCTGTTCAGCTGCAGTCATAGCGGCTAACGCCCATGTTGCTTGGTCGTCGTTGCCCTCGGTTTTCGTCTGGTTGGGCGCCATGTAATCGTTGGTCGGGCCAACCTGGGCAATCAATGCCTCTTGAATGAGGGTATTGTATTGTGCATCGCCGGTGTAGTTCCAGTAATCAATGAGGCCCGACCAGACGGCACCAGCCTCCCACCAGTAGTAAGGCTCGCCGAAAAGACCAATTCCCTGCAAATTGGGTCGTGTCGTGTAATTTGCAAGTAGGACTTGAGCGATGGTACTCGCAGCGGACTTGATGGATGCTACGGAGGTGTTAGTTGAGTCATCTGATGTTGATGGTCGTTGATACAAACCAGGGTCATTCACATCAAGTACCAGCGCGCTCGTGATATGAAGTATGATGAGGAGCAAGGCACAGGCATGGCGCTCAAATGTCAACCACATTTCCAAGATTTAAGCTTCTCAAGGGGGCGTACAGTGTCGTTGCTCAAGACGATAATTTGGACCCGGGAGTAGGATTGATCATGGCGGTTGAGGATGGTGAAGATGTCTATAAGAAGACATCTGGATGAATATGCTGCTGCCTGTGCGGCTATTCTCGTAGGAAGCCCATGGGAAAAGGCGCAGTTACTGGAGGTTGACCCGTGTGTAATACGATATGTGAGACAACTTCTTGAACCCTGACGAGCCTGAGTAGTGAATACACATACTGCCGCCGCTAAAAATAGGAATTAGCGTACGCAGAACCTTCTTCGAAGCTTGGCACGGACTCAGGGGCATAAATAGATCGCCATGCCGGCTCGCGGGCCACTCCATCGGTCTATGGCTCTATAATTGTTTTCGCACGAAACGGAGGTAGAAAGCCAGACTGATTTTTGCCGTGTATAATCTACTAATGACGCGGATGTATGGAGAAAGGCCGAGTGGAAAAGTACCAGGGCATTTAGCCTATCATCGTTCATAGGAGGCTCATGAGCTGGTTCTTTACATATGTAAAATCTTGATACATTTCGGAAGCCAGGGATAGCTCTGCAAAGCCGTCGTACCAATGTAAGGTATATTGGCCACAGGCCGTGGGAGGAAACATTAATCGTTGTCATGTTTCCTACGATAGGCGCACATCTATGAAAGCTAAACAGCACGAATCTCGCGTCATCCGTCTGCAGGCGGCAGTCTCAAATGCCTACAGTAGTCGTTCTAGGGGTCTGCATGAAAAAGATACGTAAAACAGCCAGCTTGAATGGAACCTCCCATACCTTCGTTAACGCCTAGAAATTTATCAGCTCAGTAGCAATTAAGTGGGAACCAGATACTCACATTCACTGTAACAATTATAAAGAACCGCTGTGCAGTACCAATCTGGATTGTTGTGGCCAAGAGGCTCAGCAACGGTATAGTTTATCCCATCATTAGGGTAAGCACACCCTGGAATTTCAGAGACCGTCAAATTATATCCATTCTCGTTGCTTGCCAAACCTCCATTACCGTCATCGCCATTGTCTTCTTGGCTGTCTCCATTCAAAAGCACGTTGAACGGCGCGGCTAGCACCTGCGGCAGGCTCTGCTGACCATTGTTGTCGCAGAAATCCAGAGTCTTGTCAAGAACCTCGGAAGCATCGGAATATTTCCCGATTGGCTCTGGTGCACAGCTTGCTGACCCGACGGGTGTCACGGGAGTCACTATTGTGGTCGAAGGTGGCAGCGGAGGTGGCGGCGTAGGTGCTGGTGGAGCAGGCTTTGAACTTTGTTTGGCATTATTAAGTAGGGTTTCTATAGGATAGGGAATATTACGTTTCATTGGCTTGGAAACTTTGAGGACTTGGTTTGCTTGCAGATTATTCGCTACCACTCCCGGATTCGCTGCCTCAAGTGCAGCGACAGATATCCCTTGCTCTGCAGCAATTTTAGCCAAGGTATCGCCAGGCTGGATGTTAATCGCGCGTGATCCTTCGAGGATCACAACGATCACAAGGATTAGAAATCGTATCAGTGCATTGGCGATGATTGACTCGTGCATTTTGGGGACTGTTGCAAACCCCTTTCGTACCGACTTTATATAGCGTTCTGTAATTGAAGGGTGACGGATAAATTGGGCTGTCGTTGTCTGAATATTGGACTTTTACCTTAAAATGGCTCGAAGTTACATGTGGATGCATGAATCCGCTGTTGTTTCTTGTACCTTGCACTGAAAGGACTTACAATGGAAATCTCCGCAACCTCACTGGGTCTTCTCAATGGAATTGCTCACGTTGCTCCTTAGTCGTTTTAGTCCGAGCAAAAGAACAAACAAAGACAGTCAAGTCCCAATCGAGGTAACAAGAAAGCCTGATGCTTACATTACAAGGAATTCATGAAAGCTAGAACAATGATGGTGATATTAGACACTCGGATGTGAGAGATTCTCACTCTCATCGAGCTCGACCTATCGGTAGTCAAGATACCTTCGGAGTTCGTCGTGCTGACATGAGAGGTGAAATGCTTGTACTCTTTAGGTGGTCATCTTTTTTGTCGACGATCGATTATTTGCAATGAAACTTTACCGCATTGTGGTAGAAACTACCTTGCGAAGTTGCTCGATGGTTCTCATCTGGTACCAAGACTCTTGTATCAATGGTCCTCGCGTTGGACATATCTCGTAGCCTCCTATATATCGGTTTTCTCTACCGAATTTAATTTGACTTCGCGAGGACTGTGAAGGCGTGTTATATGATCTTCAAGGAGAGACCACGGACCGCGCGACCGGCGTATCTAAAGGCTCGCTACAAGTCCAATCACACGGAAATCACTGTGATCCTGTCGACATGCGTGCGCGGTCAGGGTCGCGCATCCGCCGGGACTTGACTATGTCATCGCAGCTTGCAGATAGGCCCTTGAACAGATCGACCCGAGCTATTTCCTTGTCTCGTTCCAATCTATATATTGTCGAAAGACTAGAGAGCGCAAAGAGACCGATTCACCATATTCATCTGCATCTCTACACCCCTTGGCCAATGCTCCCGAGATCAGAGTCGCAATTCCCTCAGTGAACTCACCGTTGTGCTAGCCTCGGCTAGTTCTTGCCGAAACAGAGTGAATATAAACGAAATTGGAACTCCGTTGGCTAAATCACATTTCTGAAAAGCAAAGACGCAAATAGGCAACCAGATTGCGCTGCGAGATACAGGATTTACTTGTTCATTGGAAACTGGGCCCTACTCAAAGCAAGGTCAAAGGCACTCTCCGGGTATCTTGTGAATTCCAATACACAGTGATTGGACAGATCGTTTCGATTATCGGCCTGAACTAGCTGCTGCCTGCTGCAAGATTTCAATAAGACCAGCCCTAGCCACCGTAAATTGGTATTTGCAACTGTCGATCTTATTGATCAATTGTATACGCCTACGCTTCATACCCCAGCTTTCAGCGATGGCCACGAACGAGGCATACATGCTGAGTCGAAATGATAAGGAATCCCGACGTTTAAGCGCGCAGCACCACTTTTCGCGAGCATTAGCACACGGACACCTTATTCAGCCCTCAATCCCTCAGTCAAACCTACGTATCATTGCCGATGTTGGCTGTGGCACCGGGATCTGGCTTCGAGAAGCAGCTCAAGAGCTTAAAACACCGAATGGACTGATCAGATTTACAGGCTTCGACATGTCAGCCCAACAATTCCCCAAAGATGCTATCCAGGGCGTTGAATTTGTGGTGCATGATGTTACTGCACCGTTCCCGCAGCGGTATCACGGAGAGTTTGACTTGGTCAATGTTAGACTGCTCAATTACGCACTCAAAGCACAAGATATTCAGAAAGCTGTAGTAAATGTTGTCCAACTTCTTCGTCAGTTCATGTCTCACCAGACCTGCATCTATTTGCTCATACTGATTGTATCTTGCTGTACAAGGACCTGGGGGATATCTTCAATGCCAGGAATTTGATGCTATTGATAGCTGGGCTGTCCCCGACACGCTCAATGCGCGATCCTTGGTCGCCTATCTGATCTCAGAAAGAGTTGCTCGAGGGCTTACTACTGCGTTTGAGCACCATTCTCCAGTGCCAAAAACTTGCGGCTGACCATGAACAGGATTGTTTCACCCTTGGTCAAAGCCATGCAATCGATTCAGGCTCCAAGCGTTCTAGGGAATGTGAATCCTATCAGCTGGACACAAGACTCCGTCCGTATCATGCATCTGGAAACGATATCAACTATGAACCATCCATCCAAGGTTGTTGAAGCCGGGAAGAAGCCAGGAATTATGGGGGCGGCGGTACAGTTACTCCAGGCTGGCATATCTCGCAGAGAAACCCTTTTGGCCCAATCAGGAGTTTCGCATCTGGAGACACAGAAGCTAGAACGGGAGGTTGAAGAATTGAGACAATTGGTTCACGCTTGGAAGCAGGGGGAAGATCCTGCAATTAGCGACTGGGATTGGGCCATGACTTGCATAATAGCAAGGAAAGCGCTGATGTTCAATAAGCACGAGGCATGGATGACAGCTAAATACTGAATTGGTCATCATTCAGGAACATTAACTCGGAGCTTTACATTTTTGCCGTCTGTCTCTGTTGTCGACCAAAAAGCACACATGATGGCTGGAAGCTAGCAATTCAGAAGACCCATTCAACATTTTCGCTTCTGTGCCCATACGCTCATGTTCAATTTCCTTAGCTTGGGCTCCTATGAAGTACCATATCATGCCTTGAGGAGGGAGTGATCTCTGGAATCTGTACTTTCGGTGCCTCGTCGAGGCTATAAGGCTGCGAAAATCCAATTCCCAAACACAGCCCCTTTCCTTGTTGCATCTTCATTCCAGCGATTTCTTGGCCTGAATTCACATGAGTGAATTCTGTAGACATTTGCCACTCTAGCTGAGATCATCGATACAAAAAAGGCCTCTAGCCTTACGGAGGCCAATTTAGCAATAACAAATCAATTTTTTTTTACCGATTTCACAAACTTCTCATCACATGATAAAAAATAGGGAGGGATAGTACTGAACTCCACGCAATGATTCACCGGCGACCAGAAGCTTTTGATAGCGACGGGGTGCTCATTGCGTTTTTTGTCGCTCTCCTCGTGCGCATGGACAGGTCACTAATTTTTATCAAAAGGCTACGTCGACTTCTCTTCGAACAATCAGCAGTGTATTCTAGCACCCGCTGAGTAGATTCGCAGGACCACATTTCTTCGCAGCAAGCAGGACAACACCGAATGTGCTTTCATTCGTTGTTCCCTCAGCGCGAAAAATAATGTACCATTGCAAGAAAAGGCGTCAAACACCCTCTCGTAGGAGTTATAATTCTTTGAGAGATATGAAGTTGAATACACCGCTCAATGTATCTCGTCATTGATCAGGAATATGCAAGAACGAGAAAAGCTGTAATTCATGCTTTCTCCTAGATGCTCTTCGTGAAAAAGGGTCTCTGCTTCGCTTTCATGTACAAGAGCTGATGTAAGAACTCGACCGCGAGCGGTTGAACAAAAATAGGTGGTGGACTTGGAAAGTGGCTTAGTTGGATCGCCTTCGATATGATAGGCTACAATTCTTTTGGTGAGCTGTTCAACAGTGTACTAGAGCCAGAGCATCGCTCGTGGCGCTTTGATCATGACAAACGCTAGCCTTTCTATTCTAGCGGGTACCGAAATCATGTCTACATTACTTGCAGCGGTAACTTGCCTTCTGACTCAAAATCTGGGGGCTCTGGAAACCCTTGCTAAAAAAAGCCAGGAGACCTTCAAGGATAAAAGACTACTTACATTCCAAACCCTGACCCATAGAAGTTATCTAGACTCCTGTATAGGAGAGGCCATGAGAATGGTCCCGCCGGTACCAGAGCGTCTACCTCGCGTAACGCCGCTAGAAGGTGAACATATTTGTGGGCAGTGGGTCCCTCGTGAGGTGAGTTTTGCTTTCGTACTTGACAGCGTATCTCGATAGATAGACCCACAGACCTTTGTCCATGTCAACTTCTTAGCAGCAAGCCTGTCTCGATGGAAATTCCGGGATCCATTATCATTCATACCCGAGCGATGGCTGGCCAGTAGTCCGCGTTCTTGCACATCCGATAGAAAGCAAGCATTTCAACCATTGTCGACCGGCCCGCGAAAGTGCATTGGTCAGACGTCAGTCTTCTTTTCCAGCGTTTGATGCTACTATGGCTGATAAGATTTGGCAGACTCGCGCTGTGCGAAGTGCGGCTTGTCATTGCAGACGTCATCCGATACTACGACTTGCACTGCGATATCCAAGGATCCGGGACGGATCAATCGACGTAATTGCTTTGGGACCGGAAGCCGCTGCTGGCAGGGCCATTCTAGGCGCGCGATGGAGAGCTCGGAAACGTTAAATTTGAGGTATTGAGCTCATTTATTTATATATCGTTGCAAGTCATTTAGAGGCAAACATTCCATAGAACTAGAGAAATCTCTACTATTCTCGAAGCGCCCACGAAATGTATCATGGCTGGCTTTCTATATTCAGACACGATTTTCATAACGACCAAACCGCTACAGCTGTTCTTCTGTGTTTCAATTCAAATGTTACTCGATACGTGCTTGCTCAAATGAATACAAACAGAACACCATTAACAACAAATATTCAATCTGGTCGTCCTTGCCCATGTCGATGCACCGACTCAAGACCCAGTATCTGGGCATATGTAGTTGAATGATACTACACCATCGATCGTCGACTGATCCGGCCTCAGCGGCTCTTGGCAGTCATAACTCGTCTGCTGCGGCCCCGTGAAATACCCCGCCCAATCAGCCGTATTGCATCCATCCTTCGTATAGAAGTGCAGCTGACAAGGTCCCAGATTTCCACCGATCGAGAACGTCCCACTCACATCCTCAATACTGTCACCATCACCACTCGTCCCCGTGCCCCCCGACGGGCACAGCTTGGCGCCCATGAAGTCGGCAGCGGGAATGGTGATTTCGGCGTTGGCACCATCGCCGGTGCAGCCACCATTACCGGTCTCGCTGTAGAAGTTGATTTGCTGCGGATCGGACTTGGGGATTCGGGGCGGCTTGGCCACGTACGCGGGCATTGAGCCGGATGGGAACTTCGCTGCTAAGGCTTGTGCTGTCTTGGACCATTGGGCGATAGGGACAGTGGCGATAACGGGGGCGTTACCGATTACGGGAAGGTTGTTGGCAATGACCGTCACCAAAAGATGAATTAGGAAGAGAGGGAGGTAGAGGAGAGACTTAGTGAGCATGATTGCTTATTGCGAGCGTGTTTGCAATTCACATCAATTGGTGTTCAGTGTCGGGATCGAGATGAATTGAAACAAGAGAGTGCAGCTGCCTCAGACTTCAATTTAATGTTAAATGGGAAGAGCACGCTTCTCAGATGCTAACAATGCGAAGGATTCACACTGGTCAGAACCGCAAGCGAAACTTCCGTCCAACATTTACTTTGCCATCTGTTTCTGATTTCGAAAGGAAGGCCACCCAACAAGGAGGTAGTACATCGATCCTTCGGGCACAACAAACGATTTTCAGGGGGATCAAAGAGTGTTAGAGGCGTAAGGACGCATAGCCGAGGATGAGGCAATGTATCTCAAGGTAATTTTGCACTGCTGCCTTCGGGTATGCTTTGAGCATTCGGGCGTTATGGTGATTGTTGGTCCAGTGTGCGATCTCATGAAACGCATGTGCATACTCCGTAGAGTAATCCTTCTCGCAGCAGGACGTGGGAAGTGGCGAGAGTTGCGCGGGTGGTTCGAAACAGGGATCCAAGCCACAAACCACAGCCGTGGCGTCGAGCGAGTTTAGCGCGAACTCAAATTGACGCCCTGGTTGTAAATACATTGGACAAAACACTTTGCCTGCTGATCCCCCTGGTTTCCGATATTGTGAGAATTCACTCCTGAATCCTGAGTTCTCAATCACTCCAGGTCAAATTCGTTGATTGGTTGATCACGCGAAGGATCTAGCTCACCCCTGTACAACACACACTGCGCAGCGGAATGGGCACTGCATGATAGCGCCAAATGGGCATGGAGTATACCTCGCAGACGATACAGAAGTGCTGCTCCAGCCTGTTCCTTGTTTGTTGCACGCAGAGCCCAGCCCATGCGATTGGGCTATAGGATGATGGCTGTGTCCCCAATCCTTCTCGCAAGACTCCACCGACGTCGCAGCATATAAGCAACACTTCGTTTTCAACCTACCAATCAGTATTGGTGTGGTCGTTTGCTTTGATAACTCACCGCATATACGGTGTTCCGAAGTCTTGCGCAAACTCGATAAGCTCAATGTTTTGAGTGACAAATAGGTACGAGTACACAGCTCCCGCTGAGGACTAGATTTACACCTCCTAGTATATCGTCAATATTTTCGAACCCGAAAGGACAATAGTCGAAAGCTTCGAGCAATCCAAATATGTCCAATCGCTTTGATCCAGCTCGTAAAGCCCCGCTGAGCAACGACCTCTGGTTCGCCGTCTTTAAGACACTATCAAAATCATCGCTGCGCACAACATTGCAAGTGAACAAAGAATTTTACGACTTGGCGCTTCCGATACTCTACCACACTGTCGACTTCAGCGCTAAGCCCATCATCGATATCTACGGTGTAACCCCACGCTTCTGGAGCCCGAAACGCTCCATCAACGCCCTTCATATCCGTCAATGGCGCTTCGCGCAGCAGATTCTGCGCAAACCCTTCTACGGTAGCCTAGTCCGCTCATTCGCTTGGACAATGGGTTTCGAGAACCGAGAGCACCTCGTCTACCTCATCGACGAAAGATGGGACGACACAGTGATCTACAAAATGTTCAGCCACCTAATACTCGCCACGCACATCACCATCGACACAAGCGCCACTGCCCCAAAGACCATACCCAATCTCCCTGCCCTCTTCCCATCCGCTACGCACCTCCACCTCGGTGGTAAGACCACTTACGCTTTCGCCTCCTCAATCCTACACAACCCCACCACCAACCCCCTGCACTCTCTCACGCTTGAGAACGTCATTGAAGGTGGCCTTATCCAGGACCCTACCTCCAAGGAAAGCAGACTCATCAACCGTTCTGATACCGACGCCCGCGAACGTCTCATTCACCTCCCAGAAAATTGGCCTCCCAAGTCTCTTCCCCTGCAGGTCCGTCCGGGCTCTATGCGTCGCCTCCTCGTTCCAACCTTGCTGCACCGCTGTCAACGACTACATTACCTCGCCCTCTACAAGCAAGGACAGCAGCACGAGGACCAGATCTTTCCGAGCGCAAAGTATACCTTCGATAAAGAGATTTATGATGAGTGGGCTTCCTTCGTCTGCGCTGTCAAGCCAAGTGTGCTGATTGTCGCGCATTTAAAGGATGTAGAGAGGCCATATAGTGGTGCTCCGTGGCAGGCGGGCTGGGGCTGGATGTCGTTTATGCCGGAGGATGTTCACTGGCCGGAGATTGCGCCGATGGATGAGTACTTCCGGGAGAGGTTGGCGCCGGTACTGAGAGAGGGCTGGACGGGGCTGGAGAGACTAGAAATTAGAGGCGTGAGCAGAAGCGTGCTGAAAAATTTGGAAAAAGAGGATGGGTTGAGTGGAGTAGAGGTCGTGGTCAAGGAGGAGGTGGACTACGCCTGGAACGCCACGGTTGGGAAATAAATAGGGAGTGATACAGCGTAAATCAATGAGCCAACATAACCATAGAGCGGAAAAGGTCATGCCCATGCCTTTGAGAGATAAGTGCGATACCCCGTATAGTGATCTAATCCATATAATCTCTATAAGCGCAGTGGAGTGCGTATTCCGCTTGAAGAAAGATGGGGTTTTACAATAACAGTATAGGCAGTCTTACGGGAATCCTACTCGGCCTGACAATGCTGGCAGCACATTTCACCTACTATTACCTTACTATTGAGGGATGAGTGAATATACCGCAACAAAGCTAGTATAAGGGTGGTTTGATTGTTTGTGCGTGGATAAACATAGACAACATGCCCATGCCAAGCCCGTACTCAGATGCACTCAGCAGCGTTCTGACATATTCATCACTTCGCTTCTTTCAATTACTAAGGTAGTCTATTTACTCTGTACACGTTCAACCGTTCAGCACCTCCACTCCAATACCATAAAGATCAGCGAGATGCAAATAATCCACGATAAGATGAAGATCAAAAAAGCTTCCAGACGCTGCGATCCGTATACGTGTCTCAGAACATATTCCGGATCATCCTGTTTCCTTCCCCCGACCAGGCAGTCCTTGCTCTACTATCAGTCACATCGACTGAATCTTCTTGTGGCGACCTTCGGATATCGAGAAAGAACGAGCAGTCCATGCTCGAGACAATGGCACTCATAACACCCGGGCAAATCTCCTAAGAGTTTGAATGAAAAATTGGAATTGTCGACATCTTGGGTCGCTGCTGTGGAGGTACTCAGTCCACCTGACATGGCCTCATACACCGCGAGCCACCAGCAATCATAGTCAGGTATTCTCCAGAGGCAGTGGTAGAACGCCACCGCGCCATGAGCCAATCTCTCATCGTGATGATATAGAATGTTGAGCGAGTCCTTCGCTCGGTACTGGGAGCATACACCACCTCAGTACCGCAGTCGACGGTAAGCTATATCACTCGGATCGAAGGAGATATTCTCCCTGGCCGTAACGATCATGAGTAACAGGATCGAGTGATAAAACGGTGTAACGTGAGCTATATTTAAGCTTTCAAGTAGTTAAGTGGCTCTATTGCTGATCAGGTAATGCTTGGATCATGTATGAGATGCCTGAGTAACATCGAATAACCATTGAATAGTACCGCAAATAACCACAACAGCCTTAGATCTTTCAGTGTCAATGGTGCCAGCCCCGCCACTCACGCAGGTGAGCCAGGGCTCAAGCGAGCACAAAGCGGCGCTTGCCTAGTTCTTGACTAGACCCGATAGGAGGTACTGGCAGAGGAGACGCTGCATTCTGCCGGTGTAGGCCCGGTACGATTAGCGGATGATAGAAGGGTTTCTGAGGGGTAAAGAATCAAATAGATATGGCAGCTATTAGAGAGTCCTACAGCTGGATGATTTGAACGAAATGGTGCCCTGCTGACTAAGCATCTGCGAAGCCGCTTATGTCAAGGACTGACATGGCGGCTCGGCTCGCTCGGCGGTCATTTAGGATGCGCGAGAACGCGGACTCCCTACGGAGTATAGTGGACGCGCCTAACATATCAATCAACATGTATGAGATGGGACGACTGTTGACAGCTACGGCACGACACTGTACGGTACGGCACGACATTGTAGGTAACTTATATTTAGGATCATGACCCTGATAAGTTGTCGATGACTCGCTAAAAGCCGGGCGTATATGGAAATTTTGCCTTTGAAGAACCGCTGAAGCTCTGCTTGTTACTTCTGCTACACAATTGCGCTGCTGTTCTCCTGTGCTTGTAACAGTTGGTTCTACTTCTCTTTATTCAGCATCAAGACATGGAACATCAACTCGTCCCGAGGGGTACATGCTACAGTGCAGAAGATCACGTCCCATGTCTTTCCTCCACAACGGATTACTTGTCTATCCCTTTTCTCAGCTATCCTTCGCACCAAGGGTACACCTTTCTTGAGATAAGCGAAGATGGTAGAAAACCATGGATCAAAAGTCGCGTATTCTCTAAGCAACAACCTTCGCCCGAGTTCTTACAAACGTGGCTCTTCTTCAGTCTACTACATGAGATGCTGGGGCGTGGTCTTGATGACTTGACTGGAAGCAGAAACGGCTTGTATGACCACGATGATTTCATCGGTCACAACAGTGCGTTTTCACAGCATCAGAACGAGGACAACAATGAGCCCAGTCACATGGGAAGTGGTGGCGTCAGGAACGAGGAAGTGTACATTACCACCGCAAGGCTAAGTGAGCGACTGGAGCAGTGGGTCAGAATCATTCGTCCTCGAATACACGAAGCAGAGACCCTATTCAAGCATCTTTGCAACTGTATTGTCGTTGTAGCGTTCCGTGTCCTTGAAGATGTTGGCCCTTCCTTGCAAAAGGATCATAGCAACCTACTCACACATCTTTGCTCCGTCATAGAACTGCTTGGTTTAACGCTCCATCAAAATTTCTCCGAGCAAGAGTTTGCAAAACAGAGTAGTTGCATTCCAGCTTTTACGCAATCGTTGTGGACTAGAGACCGTATTGCTCGTATGATGGAGAGAGGATGGTGCCCCTATCATGCGACTTATTTGGAAAAGAAGTGGCAGTTTCTGCAATGCTTGCTATATCTGGAAAAGTTGGAACGACCGACGAAAGAAAAAGAGAGCCATACAAACTGTTCTATTTTAGAGTGCAAAACACAAATGGTGACACATGGAGCGCAGCATCGGTACAAAGGATGTAAATGTGAGGAAATAGGCCTGCAGATGGAAGATACAGACCGCTTGGCACGCTTACTAAAGTCGCGCAAAGTCCCAGTCTTGTGCTTGAGAGAACAGAATGGAGCAATTAGAATGGAGGTCGTGCCTAGTAGCGAGCAAAATCAATACATCGCTCTTTCCCATGTATGGGTTGACGGTCTGGGTAACAGCCAGAGCAACTCCCTTCGAAGGTGTCAGATCGAGTATCTCTTTGCACGCCTGAAGAGCCTCCCAAATGTATTCGGCAATAACAGCGGTGACAGAGTCTATGCCTGGATAGATACTATATGCTGTCCCATCAACAAAGATTTGAAAGCGCAAGCCCTAGCGTTGATGTGCGATACCTACAGCAATGCAGCGCTGGTGCTTGTTCTTGACGCAGAATTGGAGAAGTTTGACCACACCCATCTCGACCCCATGGAGATATTTGCGCGGATAGCTTGTTCTAGATGGATGCGGAGGCTGTGGACTTTTCAAGAAGGTTATCTTGCGCAGACTCTATGGATCCAATTTCAAGGAAGTGCTCTGAATTTGGATGAATTGATGAGGAGCCACCGGAAAATTGATCAGAGGCCTCAAGTAAACATGCTTGACAAACAGCTGAAAGGTAAACTCCTGGCTATAAGAATGAGATCATCGAACAAGCCATACAATCAAACCCAAATTCTCACTATCCTTGGAAATGGGATTCACGATCGCAAAGTTTCTGTGCCAGAAGACGAGCCGCTTTGCTTGGCTACCCTGTTTGGCCTCGATTTGGAAAGCGTCGCGCAGAAAGCACCAGGTCAGAGGATGCAAGAGTTCTGGAGACTTTTATCGGTGAGCCAGACTCAAATACCCAGTACTGCTATCTTCACTGGTAGCCCAAGGCTGCAGGCGCCCGGCTACCGATGGGCTCCAACCACTTTATTAGAGGGCAATGCTCCTTCCTTACTGTCAAGTCTATTTGGAATAGGTGAGCTTTGCAAGGAAGGCTTGAAGGCCAATTTTCCCGGCGTCTTGTTGTCACGAATAAAGCCTGCCGTCCGAACAAAGCATGCATTGCCTTATACCCTTGCCGATCGACCGACGTATTTTCGGGAACAGAAGACAGGTCTATGGTACTCTATGTCTCTTGAGGATCAGTATGTAGCCCACGAAGAAGCCAACAGAACGGGCTCATCGTATGCTGAATGCATGATCAAGATGAACAGCCAGATCAAGGATGAGTTTCCCGAGCGATACCCTCAGCATGCGATTATAGGCAACCTGCCCAGCGAGAAGAGAGATATTGGGGGCTCTGCAATAGCAATCTTGGCGTCAATACGCAAGAGAGAAGATGGAGTCATCTTTGTTAGTCGCAAACATTCTGTCTTGCCACCCACTTTGGTAATTGATCTAAGCTGGATCAAAGTTCTTGAGGCTGCCTTTGAATATGTTACCACGCGAGCAACAGACGATCGATCTAAAAGCGATAATGCGCCCCAAGCTGATGCCATCCCAATCTTATCTGACAACAAAGAAGATATCGAGCAGAATCTCCTTAAGGCTAATCCAGGATTGGATCAACATCTGCAAAAATGTGGTCTTACCCCTTCTTACTTAGCGTTTTTAGTATTATCGCTGACAAAGGGTCGTCATGTTGCATTGGGAGAAGTTTTGGATTCCACACAGCAATGGTGCGTGGATTGACCGTTAATGCTTGGGTGTCGTTACCGTGGAGAAAACCCCAGCCTTTGCAATATTGGACCGTCGAAGAATCATGTCTGAGCCCCTTAGTGTTAGGGATTGAACAATTCCTGATGCGCTCAACCAACGCAATGGTTCTCGAGAATTTCAAGTGAAAGAATTGAGGAGGTGGTAAGACATCGATAAAAAGTAAATTTCCTACAAAGTTCAGGTGGTTGCAAAACCACAACTCCTGCCCGAGGATTCCCCTCCGCGACCGCAGAACAGGCTGTGCAAGAGCTCCACGAAGCAAAGCATCATCATTCATGACCCTTCTCCACCGTCTTCACGGCTTTACCTTCCTTTTCAGCTGGTGAACATGGCCAATTTCGCCCATTTCACTTCCTTTGGTGGAGATTGGGAAAAGCTGTGACAATCTCCACCAGTCTTTCTAGCTCACATTAGTTATCTCCTTTGACCTTTCTCGGTAAGACTTTGGGTTTGAGATTGGTCTTTACCAATAAATTGAAATACTTCGAAAGAGAATTCTTCGACGACAAAGAAAGACGGAAAAGAGCCCGCCGCAATACTTATCGCATTCCTTGAAGTGCTAGACGAGATGACGGGAGGTATTCCAATCTGCATAGGAAATGATCTGCTCCACGAAAGAGACTTGCCCTTCAATGACAATGAAATTGCAATCAGCAAGGGACAGAATATTCTGTTATAGAACATGCTTGCAGGCCGTCTTGCATGGCCGGTCCTCGAGATGGAGCAAAGGATGTATGCAGCCTGACTTGAGACCCTCGACTTGGGTTCCCGTGCTGGCATCGGCGATGCTGGATAGATGTATGAGTGTGATCGACAACAGCTTGAATGGTTTCGCTCTAAGATTGATGAGGGTGGATGAAAACTATGTGGCGCTTTGTGAAGAACATTCTTCGCCAATAACTGCAAGATCAAAAGGGCGACGACCGGCGCTTGTAGGAGATAGTTGTATTGATGGGATGATAACGCGAGACATTGAGTGTTACCAAGCATGAAGTTCAACTTGAATCCAAGACGATGTGGCTTGTTTGATTACGCTCACCGCGGGCTTGCTTCCGTTCTCTTTAGGTTTGGTTTGAGACTATGTACAGCCTTTCTTTCTTTCTTTCTTTCTTTTCTTTCTTTTTGGCGGCCCACCAGCGCGCGGTGGGATCTCTGGTCTTGCAATCTACCGTATTCGGATAAGTGCATCCTCTTAGTCAGCTGGCTAGCCTTTTGGCCAAGTAGAATACTTGGTGAATCGAGGTGATAGAACTAAAACCTTTCATACGAGCTTGTCCGAGTTGCGCAATGATATTTGCGACACGAAGTGGGGGACCCACACTCGCCATAGATACGTCGTCTTCATCGTCTCCGCGGGTTTACATATGCCATATAGGTTCATCTTATAGTGGATCATGTGGGCAGATCGAAATGGTAACCCAAAGTAAATCTCAAAACTCAATGTAATGTGAGTTTGCACTGGAGAAAGTCTAACACTACTTGAAATTTCAGGTTGATTGCACTTGATGGAAAGGTTTATGTAGAATAATCTACACTATCGTCTTCGGCGCCCAGAGAGCTGCGCGACAGCAATGGCCGAACCAGAGGCGCCACCTATTCTATTGACGCCCATCGACAACGTGATGCCCCGTCACTATGTACGAAAGTTTCTATTTTTCTCCGAATCGCCAGGGTCCGACGTGACCACAATGATACACGCGTTTCAAAACGGGCTCTCGAAAACACTCCAGGCCATAGTTCCGCTCTCAGGTACCATCAAGGCTACGGGTCAAAGAGGGGGGTTATGTGTGAGCAGCCCGTGGAGTAGCGACGGGGTTTTTCAAGTGAAAGACCTAAGGCATGAGGCAGATTTAGAATACGGACAGATCAGAAGGAAGCAATTCCCCCTAGAAGCCTTGGACAGGGAAGACTTGATACCATTGGCCAGCCGAACGGCGGGTGAGACTAGGAAGGTGATGCTCGTTCAGCTGAATATTGTTAAAGGCGGGATAATTGTGGTACTATGTCTGCATCACAGCTTCACGGACGGGTTGGGCACCCTTGCAATTACACGTGTGTGGGCTGCATTCTGTAAAGGGGAAGATGGGTCGCGACTAGTCACGCCGGAGATGTTGGACCGTGGGCCACTCATGCGAGGCTGGGGAAGCGCGAGCTTGGACGATAGCCCTGTATGGACGACGTTGCCAGAAAGAAAACAGCCTCCTCCTAGCGGCATTCTGGCACGTGTCTACTCTACTGTCGCGAACGTGTTGAGCTCGCACATACGCAAGTACATCCTAACTGCGGAACAAGCGGAGGGCAACGCACCTGTCCAACATGAACGCGCAATGTTTTTCTTCTCCAAAGATAAATTAGTTGAGCTGAAAAATGTGGCGTCAGCGTATGTAGGAGACTCCGATTCATGGATTAGTACTAACGATGCGCTTTGTGCTCTGCTTGGCTGTTGCGCGCACTCTGCGATGGATGAGCACGAACGTATGGTAGACGGCCGTACTTGTAGCGTCTCCCTTGTGGTGGGTGGACGAAGTATAATGAAGTCCTCTATACCAGTAGACTACATCGGAAATGTCATGAGCTTCGTATCAGCTACGATGCTCAGTCGCACCATTGCGCCCACAACGAGCAAAGTAGCCGAGCTGGCGCACCTTATCCGGGCTCAGATCAAACAGCGTGATGAGCCTTATATACAAAGGATGATTGCTGCTCTCTCATCTGTCAACGATATATCTCGAGTAACACGCAAGCCGCCACTGCCGTCCGAAAACCGGTTGGTGATATCCTCGTGGGCCAATCAAGGATTCTATGACCTGGACTGGGGCGATTCGATCGGAGCCAGAGTCGAGAGTGTGAGGTATTGCCTCACCAGGAACAATTTCTGTGTGATCTTACCAGAATTGAGCGCTCCCAATTTTCGAGACGACGAACGTGGTTTGGAAGTTGTGCTCAAATTGGAGAAAGTGCAGATGGAGCGGTTGAAGCAGGATGAGCTTTTCATGAGCTTTGCACAGCACAGATGTCCTGATGGTCAAGAGTGAACGAAACTCATTTCGTTTACTTCACGTCGAGACTTTCTTAGACACGATGATGGTACACCTCGGTACTGTGTTCCGACAGCGTTTCTCAAAGTGAGATTCATTCAGTGAGACTTTGCACGTTGAACGATGTTATCTTGGTTTACGATAAAATGCTTTGGTGTATCTATTCAACGACGAGATAGAGGTTTTCGCAACACAACGCATTCACGCCTGAATTGTGAGTACCGGAGTTTTTCAGACAAGCTGGGAAAGCCCACTCGAGCATCAAGTCTCTTTCAGTATCTCCACAACCTTCTGAGCTATCCGTGTCCACAAGGTCCGCTCACTGGAATTTGGTACTTCGTGCCCGCCCTTATAAGAGTACAATGTCATATTCCTTTTGTCCACAAGCCCCTCCGTCATTGCAACGAACGGTGCCATCGGGTCACTCTCCCCGCGGACGAAGATCGTGGGAGTATGGATCAATGGTGAACCAGAGAGAGAGACATCGAGCCTCCTGCGCCCCTCCGCGTCGAAGGGTGGGATGGGACAGAGGAGGACAAGGCACTTGACGTTGTGTGGGTGGTAGAGGATGGTCGTAAGAGCTGCGGCGGCGCCATCAGAGTGCGCGAATATAACATCAGGGTCATTGGTGCTGATGGAAGAGGCGATGAGATCCGTCGCGGCGAGAACGGAAGACGGGGAGTCGCCGTCCCAGAATTTGTAGAATGGTGGTGAGAACAATTCTGCGACTCCTTTGATAAGGTAAGTATCTGTAAGAGGGAGGGATGGGGTAATTTCTACCTACCTGGATACGGCGGTATTGCCTCCAATTCACCCTGCAGATACGTGAAGTCCAAAAGACCCTGGTCGCCAAAGATCAGGCGCAGTTCCTGACGGAGTGGAGCTGTGAGAAACGAGTAGCCGTCAGCATTGATGAATTTGTTTGCAATGTTTCCGTGCGTCAAAGTCTCAAGTAAGCGGCTAATACGTGCGTACCCGTTTGCGCTTTTGTGACCTAGACGGCGGTACGTAGCATGGTCATTGGAAACGTCCACGACGACGGGCATTAAAGGTATGCTTACATTGGAATTTACCCCATAGCCGTGCACGCAAAGAACTTGCATATTTACAGCAGATACGAAATGATTGGCTGGCAGTTGGACGGATGATAGTGATTAGCTGACTCTTTTCCAAAGGATGATGCAATTCTGAGAAAAGCTGCATTCATGAGACGTTTGGCTCTTCAAAACGGTCAATCTAACGGGAGCATGTGACGGACAAGTGAGCATCGTCCTGCCAGCTCCTGAATGTTGATTGAAGGGAATGGAATTG
This sequence comes from Lecanoromycetidae sp. Uapishka_2, assembly GCA_035521555.1. Taxonomy (NCBI): domain Eukaryota; kingdom Fungi; phylum Ascomycota; class Lecanoromycetes; species Lecanoromycetidae sp. Uapishka_2. The sequence goes on from JASZXT010000112.1 coordinate 44,068, forward strand.
ATAAGTTAGTAACGACGTAGCCAAATCCGACTCATTACAGCAGACCCCACCTCCATGCATGCATTACAATTGCTTGTATGGAGAATTCCCCCCCTAGTGTGGGATTGAGGACATTCAGATAACCGAGAGAACTAGTGACCGCATTTGAAATAAGCTTGCATTGCATGAGGAGGGGATCTGCGATCGGAGATGTACGGTGCGGGTGGGTATAACTTCATATGCGCCTCTTGAAGTTAGTTCTAATTAGCTCAGGTTGGGCGCTGTGCAAACCTGGTTCCTTAACGCGGACTTGGTCTTCATGCTTTCGTAATATGTCCTGAAGCAAGTTTGTACGCGATCGGCCAATTACCCTGAGGTCAGAAAAGTGATTAAGTTTGAAGCCAACTGATCTTCGAGTGGTTTGGGATCTAGGCCAATATGAGTCTAGATGTTCTCATACTAGATCTGTTGATCGTAAGCTGTATTTCATGCAACAGCTCGACACATGCAGGAGTTTCGATTTCTTTCCCAACTAGTCGTCTCTTCCCACTATCACAGTCCCAGAATAGCATGAGTCCGCTGCATCTCATCATCTGTCCCCATCATTAAGTTCTAGAACAGCATGAATCCCGCACCATCTTCTCGCCGTGCAGCAAATTCTCGCATTGTGTTCGCAGATGTGTATAGCCCATCAATCACTTCCCCCACAAAAGACATTGTGCAGAATGAGCTAAAGATGTGGCTTATGCCATAACGCCGATGCATCATCAGAAGGGTACCATTGCACAATGAACCTTGGGTGACCAAAACGCTGCGCGTGTTTAACTTCCATTTCCAATCGCGTTACTGGACTTTTCAGAGCTGTCTGGCCGAGGTCTTCTGCTGGCTGATTGGACTTTGGTATAATCGATCTTCAACACTAGACATCCAAGTCGTAACTTATGGAGAAAATACCTCGACGTCGCCAATCAAACCGATCGGCGCTATTCAACCATCCAAATGTCTCTGAGGACAGTGGAGACGAGATCTTGATTCAGACAGATATAAGAACAGTCTTACATACTAGTAGATAGTGATAGATTTACCCATCAACGTTAGGAAATGCGAGGATAGCTGTCGGAAAACTTTAATTGCTGCGATGGATAGAACACCGCGTCATGGGTTCTCTGAAGACCAACTGCAAGGCGTAGATCTCAATGGTATTTTTGCGAAGATGGGTGGTCAAGAATTCCACAACGCATCCGTGGAAGAGCCAAAGCTTGGTAATACGAAGACAGCTGAGGGAACGTTCCACAGGACTTCAGGCATCGAGAAACAGAGTACTATTTCCAGAGATACTGATACCAACGGACATGTCGCTAAAGAAGAGCTCCACCCTCACTCTGGCAAGCCGAACGGTCACCCCGTTATAGCCGCCCCGTCAGAGTCGACCCTGGACGATGGGGTAGTTCCTATTGCCATCGTTGGAATGAGCTGCCATTTCCCTGGCGGCGCCACTGATGTTGACAAGTTTTGGAAATTGGTCTCTGAGGGTCGCTCCGCTTGGTCGAAGGTTCCAGAGAGCAGGTTCAATGTCGATGGTTTCTATCATCCGAACGCTGACCGGGCTAGCGCTGTAAGTCCTCTAGAGCTAGATGATTCAGCCGTGATGCGGATAAACGTTAATCTAGAGTGAAGATGAATGTCAAATCTGGCCATTTCTTACAAGGCACGGAGTACACTAAGTTTGATGCTCCGTTCTTCAGCATGAGCCCAAATGAGGCAAAGGTAGGATTATGCCTTTGTAGGAAACCAAGATAGCCTCTGACAAGCCTAGGCAACCGATCCAAGATCTCGGATGCACCTGGAGGGAGCCTATGAAGCTCTCGAAAACGGTAGACCTTCCCAACTCAATTCAGAATGACGCACTGACAAAAATGGAATAGCCGGCATCACGATTTCAGATATACAGGGTTCCAATACTGCAGTGTTTGTCGGAGCCTTCCATACTGATTACGCTAGCCTTATGGCTAAAGATCCCGAGATCGTCCCAACTTATAGAGGAACTGGCCTGGGAGTTTCGCTCTTCGCCAATCGCATCTCGCACTTTTTCGATCTGAGAGGACCATCGGCAACCGTTGACACCGCCTGTAGCGCTTCCATGAGTGCACTCCATTTAGCCTGTGAATGTCTTCGAAAGGGAGAGTCCAAGATGGCAATAGTATCTGGGGCAAGTATCATACTCGAACCAGAGAATATGATGGGACTCAGCACCATGCAGTAAGCAAGTTTTTATCTAAAAGCCACATAGCTTGCAACTCTGACTTGATTAGGTTCCTTAGCCCTGATGGGAAATCTTACATGTTTGATCAGAGAGCGAATGGGTACTCGAGAGGGGAAGGTGTAGGTACACTGGTGATCAAACCTTTGTCAGAGGCGCTCCAAGCGAGGGATCCAATCCATGCTGTCATCAGAAACAGTCGAACGAACCAGGATGGCCGAACCCCTGGTATCACGATGCCCAGCGCAGACGCCCAACGATCACTTATACAAGCAACGTACCAGGAGGCAAAGCTGGATCCCTCAGAAACCGATTTCTTTGAAGCCCATGGAACTGGCACGCAGGCCGGAGACCGAACAGAAGCCGAGGCTCTATCATCTGCACTTTCCACTGCATTTCGATCTTCGCAGAGACCACTACAAGTTGGATCCATCAAGACTATCCTCGGCCACACGGAGGGTTGTTCTGGTATCGCTGGTGTAATGCATGGAGTGATGTCTTTAAGCAATAAAGTCATCCTGCCCAATTGCAATTTCGAGGTTCCCAGTGATCAGATCGAGTTTGACAAGTGGAGAATCAAGGTAATGAAACCATTCGAATGAAGAGGGCCAGATGCTGAGCTATCAAGGTTCCCACAAAGCTTGAGAGCTGGCTCTCGAATCACGCGCGCCGGGTTTCGGTCAACAGCTTCGGCTATGGTGGTTCGAACGTTCATGTCATTCTAGAAGAAGCTCCCAGCCATTCGACTAACACAATGGACCTGATACGAATCGAGAACGACTCCGACGCCCAGATAACACCCGATCGAAAGGTTTTATGCCTTAGCGCCAACGACCCGGAAGGGATCGAAAGGCAAGCCGGGCTTCTTGCAAGATATCTGCAGGGTCATCCTGGTCCGGGGCTCATCAGCAATCTGGTCTACACACTTGGTCAACGACGATCTATGTTTAAGTACAGAAGTGCAATCCAAAGTGACTCTGTCCAGGGACTGCAAGCCAATCTAGAGACATTGAAGTTTGAGCCGCCAAAAGCCAGTGGGCTCAGCAGACTTGCTTTTATCTTCACTGGCCAGGGAGCTCAGTGGCCGCAGATGGGCTGTGAGTTGTTGACTGCCTATCCTGTGTTCAAAGATACGTTTGAAAACGCAGATGAATACATGAGAAGCTTGGGCGCCACTTGGTCTTTACTCGGTAGGTCCAGAGTATATCCCCAACTTAATCTGTTATAACCAAAATCGCAGACGAGCTCCATCGAGAGCCGGCTAAGTCAAGAGTCGAAGAAGCCTTAGTAAGTCAACCACTCTGCACGGTGTTCCAGATTGCTCTTGTCAACCTTTTCCAAACTTGGGCCGTACAACCTAGCATAGTCATTGGCCACTCCAGTGGCGAGATTGCTGCTGCGTACGCTGCAGGAATGCTGTCCCTCGAATCTGCCGTCAGAGTTGCATATTATCGAGGTAAATTGAGCTCTCAATTGGTAGTCCCGGGTGAGGCTCCCAAAGGCGCCATGCTTGCAACTGGACTTTCTACCGAAGACGCACAGGCCTTTATTCAGGGGGTTACCTCGGGCAGAATTACAATTGCTTGTATCAACAGCCCAAAGAGTGTCACCCTCTCGGGAGATGTACAGGCTATCGATGAGCTACACCTCAAGCTTGAGGACAAAGGCGTTTTCAGCCGCAAATTAAAAGTCAATGTGGCTTATCACTCGGCCCACATGAAAGCTATCGCAGAAGAATACGCCATCGTTCTGCATGGCCTAAATGTCAAACCCAGAAATCAGGGAGTCGAATTCTACTCTAGCGTCTATCCGGGCATTCCAGTGGAGACCAACACAAAATATTGGGTTGAGAATTTGCTTTCTCCAGTCCGTTTCAGCGAGGCGATGAAGGTTGTGCTCGAGTCGCAAAGTGAGCATGACCTTGCTTGCATCGAAGTTGGACCTCACAGCGCGCTAGCTGGCCCTTTCAAGCAAATCTGCCAGTCATTGGCAGTGGAAGCAAGGACAGAGTATTTCCCCTCGGTCCTCAGGAAAGAAAACGGACTAGAGCAGATCTTGAATCTTGCGTGCACTCTATTTCATTATGGCTGGAAGATTGACGTCGCATCCATCAATTTTCCAGGCGGTCAATCGGGACTTCGATTGCTCACAGATCTCCCACCATACGCTTGGAATCACAGCACCCAGTACTGGCATGAAGGAAGACGGGCACGAAACTACCTCCACCGTTTGAACCCATCTCACTATCTGCTCGGCACTCTCATGGAGGACGCGAGCGACATCGATATGCGCTGGACAAAGTATATGCGTCATTCGGAACTTCCATGGCTCAAAGACCACGTCATCAGGTCTGAGGTCATCCTTCCAGGCGGTGCCTTTCTTCTGATGGCCATGGAAGCAGCTGACCAGAAAGCGTCGCTCAGCGGTCTAGATGTCCAAGGCTACACGCTGCGCGACGTCACCTTTTCCACAGCTCTGGTGGTCCCAGATACGTCAGACGGGGTCGAAGTTTCACTTCTCCTGGAGCCGCTTCGACAAAGCTCCATTTCAACCTCCACTCATTGGGACGAGTTCCGAGTCATTTCTTTTGGGTCAGATCGAAAAGCTTATGAACATTGTCACGGACTCGTCAGCGTGACTTACAAACCGAGTTTCAACTTCTCTTTCGAAGACGCCAATACACTAGCCACCATGCGTCACGACAAAGCTATGGACCCAGAGCTGCATAAGCAGTGGCTTGCTTACAATGCGTTGGAAGGTACTCGTCTTGGTCCCTCCTTTCAATTAATTTCACAGTGTTGCCTTAAGGATGAATTACTTTTCGGTACCTTGTGCGTACCAGATAGATCTAGTCCTGAGGACCCTCTCACCATCAGCGTTCCACTAATGGATTCCGTCATCCAGTTCGCAATTTTACCTCTTGGTAAACAAGCACCTGGTGCACTAGTCCCTACCTCAGTTACTGAGCTGGTCGTCTCTGCATCTGCTTACCGGGATCCTGGTCGTGAGCTCCAGTCTCGAGGCTCGACTGTGGAACTGGGTCCAAGAGACTTTGAGGGTCAAGTCGTTGTAGCTCAAGAAAGAGAGGGTATCTTGGAAGCTGTGATTCAAGTCAATGGCGCCAAATTTGTGTCTATACCCAGAGACGCTCAGGAAGAGGACACAGATACCAAGCTTTGTTGGAACGTATCATGGAGACAAGACCCAGATGACCTATCGCAAGAGCACGTTGCAACACATTGGCCGACGGCTGAGCTGACCGCTCAGGAAGTTTACCAGACAATTGTGGCCGAGAGAGCGGCATGGTACTTTGTGCGCTCGGCGTATGAAACTCTGACAGACACAGATGTCGAGAACATGGCTCCTCATTACCAAAAATACTACAATTGGTTGAAGAAACGATATGAGCTGGGACAGAATGGCGAACTACCTATCCAGAGGACTGGTCATGCACAAGAGTGGTCCTGTACTGATAAAGTTACCATTGAGGAAACTTTTCATCAAGCGGATGCCGCTAGCGTCCATGGACGTATGGAAGTCCGTTTGGGGCGCAGACTCCTGAACATCCTACGCGGAGAGGTCGAACCGCTTTCCTTGATGCTTGAGGATGACTTGCTCAATGAGTACTATAAGGGCAGCCAAATCCAAGACCGCGTTTATGAGCATGCGGCCCGTTACGTCAAACTGGCTAGTCACAAGAATCCCCAGTTAAGAATCCTTGAAATTGGCGCTGGTACCGGGTGGGTCTCTCTTTCTTATCTCACTACTCATCTCTCTTAAGTGAGAAGCTAATTTCACTGTCCTGCTTTCTGCTCACCGGCATGATCTCAAAGCTCCTTTACAAACAGCAATATCGGAGGCTGATCTAAATGACCCCAATAGGAGTGCCACAGTATGGATTTTGAAAGCCCTTGGTGGTTATGACAACGACTATCCGCAATGCTCATCCTACGTCTTCACTGACATTTCGACCGGCTTTTTTGAAAAGGCACAAACCAAATTCAAAGCTTGGGGAAATCTCGTGTCTTACAGGTCTTTGAACATCGAAGAAGATCTCGAGGCGCAAGGATTCGACAGCAATGAGACTTACGATATTATAGTGGCCGCTGGTGTCTTGCATGCTACCCACAACATGAATCATACCATGAGCCAAGTCAATAGACTCCTCAAACCAGACGGGAAGCTAATCCTAGTTGAAGCCATGGCAGGTCACCACATATCTGGAGATTTCATTTTTGGACTGCTGCCAGGATGGTGGATGGGTAAGCAATAGATCTACTAGTTTCAACAAAGCTGAAATTGTTGTAGGCAGTGCAGAAGGGCGGACAGACGGCCCGCTTCTCTCGGAAGGCCAATGGACATCTCTGCTCAAGCACACAGGTTTCTCGGGGCTTGACATCTGTCTCCGAGATAGTTCGGACGAAGAGTTGTGGGCTATGTCGTTGATGATTTCGACCAAAGAGAGTGGGGATAAAGGGATTGGTTCGTTCGATATTCAGATCATTTACGATTACCCCAAAGAGCGAGAAGTTGCCGATGTCCTGGGCAAAGAACTAGGAAAACTTTCGAGCACGACACCTTTGGTCTCAACTTTATCAGAGACCGAAGCCAAAGAACAGCTTGTCGTCATTGCCGACCATGTAGATGGATCCCTTCTCTTAAGCCTTGACGACAGAAAACTTGAGGTTCTCAAGACAATTTTCGCCCAAGCTTCAGGTGTTTTGTGGATTACGTGGGGAGGCGTAAGCAAAGGCAAAACCGCAACTGCTGGGGCAGTCGCAGGTTTTCTCAGGACATTAAGGTCGGAGAGTGGTGGTATGAACTTCGTCACGTGTGACATAGACACTGTGGGCCTTTCTCACCTGGAAGTTGCTCAAGCCATTTCCAAAATGTTCGTCAAAGTATTCAACAGGTCCAACATCGAGGTTCCGGTGAAGGACTTCGAATATGCTATTCAAAATGGGCAAATGATGCTCCCTAGGATTGTGGAAGACAAGCTTGCCAACAAAGACACTATGAAACAACCCCTAAGGCGTGACCCAGAAGAGCAATCTCTTTGGCAAGTAGACAGCTGCCTGTGTCTTGAGATGAGTCACGTTGGACTTCTAGATACGTTTCAATTTGTCCACTCAACGAAATATGCAAGTAAGATACATTCTGATGAAGCCGAGATTGAGATCAGGGCGATTGGTCTCAACTATCATGATCTCATGGTCGCAACGGGTCAATTGCCCGATCTAGGCGGATACGGTCTCGAATGCGCAGGCATTGTGTCAGGCGTTGGAGAAGCGATACATCATCTCAAAGTTGGTGACAGAGTCTGCGCCATGATGGAGTCTAGCTTTGCTAGCCGCGTCAGAGTCCCACAAGCGCTCGTCAGTATCATGCCGGACAGCATGACTTTTGAGGTCGGCGCGTCGATCTTGTCTGTGTTCACAACATGCTACTACTGTCTTCATCACGCAGCGCATTTGCGGAGGAAGGAATCCATTCTAATACATTCCGCCGCGGGTGGCGTAGGCCAGGCGTGTATCAAGTTGGCACAGCTGATGGGCGCTGAGATCTTTGTCACCGTAGGTTCAACAATTAAGGCGGAATTTCTTGAAAACACGTTCGGTCTACCCCGGAGTCGTATCTTGAACTCGAGGACTCTTGACTTCCGACACGAAATTATGAGACTCACAAAGGGTAGAGGAGTTGACGTGATCATCAACTCATTAGCTGGAGACGCTCTCCGCGAAAGCTGGAGGTGCTTAGCCATGTTTGGACGCTTCATAGAACTAGGCAAAAGAGACGCAATTGAGAACGGAAGGCTCGACATGGCGCCTTTCGAACGGTCTGTCAGCTACATCTCTGTAGGCTGGGATCATTTCGCGAAAAACCGTCCAGAATTCGTTGGCAGTATTGTGAAAGAGGTCATGGACCTGTTCACCAAGGGCTCTCTGACCCCAGTGGAGCAAATTACTACATATCCCATGTCGGCCGTTGAGCAAGCGTTCAGATTCATGGCTTCAGGAAATCATATGGGTAAGATTGTTGTCACTGCTGATAGAGATTCCATCATCAAGGTATGTAATGCACCTGGAGGTCCGTTTCATTGCTCATCCCACGTACACAGGCTGTTCCTAGATCACCACCACGCTTCGAGCTCCGTGCCGACGCCTCGTACCTTATTGTCGGTGGTCTAAGCGGCATTGGTGCAGAGATTGCCAAATGGATGGTACATGAGATGGGAGCTAAGAGCCTTATTCTGATCTCGAGATCTGGTATGGATGCCACAGGAGCAACAGATGCCATGAAAGCTCTAGAGAAACCAGGGGTGAATCTCACCGTGCGCAAATGTGACGTGACAGATAAAGAAAGTCTTTCAGCGATGCTTCAGGAATGCGCTCGGACTTTGCCGGCAGTCCGTGGTGTGATCCAGGGTGCTATGGTTCTCAAGGCAAGTCCAAGCACTTTCTTTCTCATTGACTTGGAGGGAAGACAGCTCTTGGCTGACTTGAATCCCTTCAGGACTCAATTTTCCCTAATATGACCCTCACCAAATTCTACCAAACACTTAAGCCCAAGATCCACGGCTCGAAAAACCTCCATGATTGTTTCCAGCAATCTCCAGACCAGCTTGACTTCTTCGTTATGCTCTCTTCCTTAGCGGGCATTTACGGCAATGCATCCCAAGCCAGCTACGCGGCTGGCAGCGTGTATCAAGACACCCTGGCCCATCACCGCAAGTCGCGAGGCTTGCCCGCTCTAACAATCGATGTAGGCAAGGTCGTCGACGTCGGATGGGTCGTACAGAATCAGGAGACTGTTTCGCGGAATCTGTTGTCTATGTCTAAGGACCTTCGCGTCAAAGACCTCACCACGCTGATCGAACATCATGTGCAAGCCAGAGACACAATCTCTGGCGGAGCCTCGCCGCAAGTTGCGATGGGTATTGCGGATTACCCCTCCTACGATGCACGATTCTTGCACGTCGGTGCCTGTCTGGCGGGCAGTTCGCAAAAGAAAGAATCGCAAGACCAGACGCGATCCGTAGAGTCGCAGATCGCTGCCGCGGGTCAAGATAGCACGCAGCTGCTGTCGGTCATTTTGGAGGCGTTCAAGCAGAAGCTGGGGTGGCTGCTAGCGTTGAAGGTCGAGGATGTGCATGATGAAGACACAATTGCGGGACATGGCGTTGACAGTCTAGTAGCAGTCGAGATCCGAAATTGGTTGCGTAAAGAAGTGAAGGCTAACGTGACAGTATTTGAAATCTTGAATGGCAAGGAGAGTGTGAAAGTAGTAGTGGAGAAAATTGTGAAGCGCATGGTGAAAGATGACGCAAAATCATCGAATTAGAACGGATGAGCGGCTTGGTTTTGTCGTAGCCAGAGCATGTTTTTATATCAAGTAGTGGCAGGACAGGACACAGAATTCAAATGGGCAGAACGATTCGATATGGAGCTCGCAGACTAAGCAAGCTAGAACTAGCTCGAAGCCAATTTAGAGGCCTGACAGCGGCGCTCACTTCGCAGGGCATGCTCACCAAGCTCGCCCAAGTCCAATCCTTCTACATTACAAACACCACAATGTCGCCGCTTCCCCTCCTCCTCGCCATGATAGGCATTCTCTTCCCCTT
>JASZXT010000113.1:0-53747 GCA_035521555.1 Lecanoromycetidae sp. Uapishka_2
CCTCCACCGCCTCCACCACCTGCTCCACGACCAGGACTGTCTATACAAGCTCGACGACTTTCGCCATCTCCACCTCCTCTGCGAGCTCGAGGGTTTTTGCCATCTCCAATTCCTCCACGACCATCTTTTTCAGCCTTTTTCAGACGACAACCACCACCACCACCAAAGGGACCTTTGCTCGGGGTAAAACCCGCAAGTAGAAAACGAGAGAGAGAAGATGACGATCATGAAGAATACGGCGAGAAACGACAGACTACAAGTGCCGCATGGCAAACATTTGCGTCCGCTCAGTCGTCAGCCTATACTGTTCAACCGCGCGATACACCATACGCCGAGTGGCCCATGTGGGCAAAGAACAAAGATACTGGACCGCCCCCTCTCGACTACCAATATCCTCGGGATGTCTCCGTTTGCAACCATCACTGTCTATTCTGGAGAAAGGTAGTCCGCGATGATAGTTATTACATATGCCACAAATGTGATGGGTAAGTCGCCTGCTCCATCATCGCGCCCTCGCACTGACTGATCGATTTCCAGACAAGTCAGATTGTTGCTAGTGTGTAAGGGATGCGGTTATAAAGTTTGCTCAAGATGTCAGAAGAAGGTGGCCCCAAGGCATACGAAGCAAGGGGTAAGGCATAGACATGATTGAAGATTGGAAGGAGTTGGGATGCCCGGGTTTTTTCCGTATGCAAAGCTGTTTCGTCTTTAGATTTCGTTCAGCAGTTATGGTACTTAGCAAATCAAAGTACTCTCGAATGATACAACGTTTTTCTCGAACACTAAGCTTGGCAAGCCGTTCTCCAGTCAGTCGTGATTCCCGAAGAATGAGAGAGAATGTTGGTGTGAGTTGTAGCATGTGCATTTTGTGAGCATAAGGACCATAGTGAGTATAAGGCATGGTACTGAGACTGCATGACCGATTGACATTGATGGAGTTGCAGGTTCGTATGAAATTGAACAAGCTGAACGCTACCTCGTCCCCTACTACCTCTGCAAACCCTTTGCCGCCACAGCTTCCTCTATACCAACCTCACCTTTCTCCACCTCTACCGGCACCTCTCAACCATCGAGAGCCTCTACGGCTCATACTACACCCTGTTGCAGCAAGGGCGGTGCGGTAGAAAACCCTCGATGCATGCAGAAGGGAACCTCGACATTGATTACCAGGCAGTGTCCTTCAAGCCTTGCTACTTTACCTTAATCAGATACCTTATCCTTGCCGACTCAAGGACGCAATATCAAACTTTCTCACCTTACAATCCCTCACCGCTCCCTCACACCCACCTTCCGACTATCTTGATGTTCTATAAGCCTTCGTAAGATCAAGCAGTTGATCAGAGCTTCTAGGGTTAGTAATGGCCTGAAGAGCCCTTCTTTTCTCCCACTCCTGACGGCAACGGCTCATTCACCTCGGGGAACAATCGTCATCCTCACCATGGGTATTCACCATTGCTCGGGAACAAGACCATTTTGCGAATGGTTGGCCCCTTCGAAAAACGAGAGGTCATTGTCGTTCCCTTAGAAGAACGCGTAGGTTACAATCTTCCAAACAGTGTCCTCGGTGGAGAAGTCCTACAACCACACCCACATTCACGAGATGGCGACAACAGCTCGAAGACTTTACGAATTTAATGGGAAGGCGGAGGTGCGTGCCATGCCCACAGCGGCTCATTAAGTCAGTTGCGTACAAATATACAACATCAAATCGCCGTCTAGCGCCGTGGAGAACATGTGCTTTGAACAAATTGATGAGAGCTTTGAGTACTTGCCGCCAGTGTTGGGCGCCTTGGGACCAAAACCAGCGAAACCTACACTTCAAAGATTGGCTTCAGAGTCCTCCTACAGTACAATGCAATCCTTGAACGCTCAAAAATATCTTCAACAGGGAATACCCGAAGCCCGCATGTGGATGGCGCATCTGGGTGCAACATTCATTTTCAGCTAATCTCGTTTGGTTAGACAACTTCTCCAATCATCCACCGAATCGTTCCTATCAGAGTGTCGGCGGTTTCGGTGTGGAGATCTACATCATGATCCTAAGCATCCTCAATCATGTAGTCGCCAGCTACCAAACATGTTCGGCGTCACCCTTTGAGGGTGTTATTTCAATCCGCAATGTTGTGGGTGTTTGATTCCCTCTTTTGGCCACTCAGATGTGCGACAAGCTTGACTACGAGTCAGCGTCTTCTTTATTAGGCTTGATTGTGATTCTGCTGATGCCAGTTCGTTTCACAATATTCTACAGAGGTGAAATCGATTGTTTGAGAAGTGCATAGGCGAGAGAGCAATTCAAGGACACCCCCCACGAGACATTGCGGACACGCAGGCTTGTCAGTTCCACGATGTACATCGTATTTGGAGCTCCATTTTGCTTTCTCGACAGGGACCAAGACAATAAGTGTGAAGGGTATACAATGACCGACTAAGGATGAGTAAAGATGTTTAGGGCGGTGGCACGGCCAAACCTTCGGACTTTCGGGACACCGAGTTTATGCATGCCGAAGTCCTTCCGAGATTCCTTATTCTACCTGTTAAATACATCCACTCCACAAAGTACGTACAATTAAAGAGACACCCAAAGATCTCAATAACAGTAGCGATCATGTCTCAATGCTGTGTTTCCGGCTTCAAATGGGAGGGAAAACCTCTTGGGAAAGAGACCAAGCTAGCAGGGAATGCTGCATACGTCACAGGTTCTAACAAAGAGGTTGATTTAATTCACCAATGAGATCCGACGAAAGACTATTGACCGACAACAGGTCGCTATCATGATCGTTCATGACGTTTTCGGCTGGACTCTGCCAAATGTTCGTCTGCTAGCCGATCACTACGCCAAAGAAGCTGATGCTACCGTATACTTGCCAGATTTGTACGTGTATCTCAGCATTCTGATTCGAAGCATGTTGGTGTGATAGGCGATTCTGGTATCGGTGGCTTATACACGTATCTCATAGTTTCGATGGCGAGATCGTGTCCACAGAAACATTTGACGACCCGAAGAAACGTGAGTCGTTTGACCTGAAGGGATTTTTTACGCGTCACTCGAAAGAGAACCGCTTTCCCGAGATATCTGCATGTGCCAAAGCACTAAAGCAGGAACATGGATTCAAGAAAATTGGTGCGATTGGATTCTGCTACGGTGGATGGGCCGTCTTCCAACTCGGTGGCAAAGGTTTGTTGCAACACCCAGCTTTGAAAAGTCCACGTTATTAACAATGGCCAAGGCCAAAACCTCGTCGACTGCATTTCAACAGCCCACCCATCTGCTCTGACCAAAGAGGAGATCGATGCCGTAGCTGTACCCGTACAGATCTTGGCTTCGGAGCACGATCCACAGTTCACTCCCGAGTTGAAGGAATATGTGAACAAGGTGATTCCGAGCCTGAATGTTGAGTATGACTATCAGTACTTCCCAGGCTTGATACACGGCTTTGCGGTGCGAGGTGATCAGAGTGATCCCAAGCAGAAGCTGGGACTGGAGAGGGCGAAGAATGCGGCAGTTGGGTGGTTTGCTCAGATGCTGCATTTGCATTGAGCGATGATGATGTATATAGGATGAATTGATCATGTTGTTCAAATGTAGCTGCTTTAAACGGTCCTTTGCTTGATATGCTCGCCGGACATTCTTGTTGCGTAAGTCCTACATCTAGGCTAATAAGGTATCCACGTTCTCCGGTTCCCAAGAAGAGAGGGCCCTAGGCTTCGAAAGAAAAGTGTAGTGCCTAATCATTATCATCTTGGATAGCAAAAAAGCCATGATCAGTGCTGCGAACAACGACAAGCTCAACGAGGCACCATTCTTAAAAATGATTAGCACGCTCGCGCAGGCTACTAGGTACATCGGGAGTGCTGGATAGAGAGAACTATGACGACGGGCCGTTGAACTGTGATGGCCCTAGTCAAGGTCATTAGGGGAACGATTGGTTAGCAGCATTGTTCACAATTCGGGAGACACGATGTTGAGTCAAGGTACAAAGTAAGCGAGAGTGATTGCGGAACCAGATGCGCTCTGATAGAAGGAGTTGAACCCACATGATCCCAACAGACGTACCATTCCAGTACACAATGTTAGCATTAGTGATGGCAAGAGGTGACCCGTTTGAGCCCATTGACCGCTGTAACGGGTCTGTCGTATGTAAGAGAAAGATGTATACCTCCCAAAGTGAGTATTGGAGGTAATGCAAGCCATATCGAGTGTAAGTAGAAGTCATAACGGGCTCAAGGAAATGCTCCAATTATGATTATTCTTTACTAATAGGCTACATAAAGGAATGCGTAATCTTTCCATATTTATATGTTCAATAACTTCTTGCTGCCATCCTGTCGTTATACGCGGCCTGCTGGGTAGACAGAATCATGCCGCAATCTGGATGTCATGTCGCAGGATGGGTATCGCAATCTTTCATAAACCATATACTCCTGGCTCTTATGAAACGTGAGTATCAAAGCATCTCGTTCGCTGGAAGAGGATATTCATCTTATGGCCATCAAGTGCTTGCAAGATCGTAGTGTTTTAGGCGGTTGTCGTGTTGGCAGTGGTACCCCTGCCTTTGTGGTTGTGGAAGCCCTCGAGACCGGCGAGGATGGTACTGATCACGAAGAGCGCCCTAGATTAAACAATCTTGTCAGCAGTAGCTTCGAAGTGCGTCGAATGGAAGATCTTGCGAAGCAATCAATGCGCAAAAGCCGCTGCGTCCAAATTTCACTGGGCGGGCGGCGCAAGAGGGTTTTGCATACCATTCAAAAGCCCCAAACACTGTTGCTGCCTCAATCTGATGGCAGTAGGATCCGATCACCGAGCAAGTCTGGTCTGCTCCTTCGAAAAAAAACCCATCTCCAAAGATGACTGCCGAGTTTTCCAGGTCGTGGTAGAAGACCGCAAGTGCAATGAATGCGGCAAACCAGAAGAGCGTTGTAAGTGCGTTGAGGGCGAAGATGGCGAGGACATGTGCAAGCGATGGAGCAAGCTTTGGGGTCAAAGCGGTGTAGAGGACGATGATCAGCGTCCAGACTGCGACGAAGATCATGAAAGAATCCTGGGAGGGCGTCGCACCATACGAAGCGACTGAGTTTGGTCAGCGAAAGCTCCAGCAGAATGTATTGGGAGAACTTACCATGACCAGTCAGGCCAAGGACTATGATGGCGAAAAGAAATTGTATAGCGTGAACGACCAGAAGGAGGAGCTCAAGGACGGCCATGCTTGCGGCGTAGGTTGCACAATAATAGGTGACTTGTGCAGTGGGCGCTGGTTGGGCTGCTTGTTGGCTTTGCTGGCGCTGGGATTAGGTACGGTCTAAGAAAATCACTTGCGTAGGGTAGGGAAGAATAAAGAAGGGAGGTGAGCGGTAAAGATGATTTAAGAAGGGAATTGCCAACCCTTCCTTCAGCCTTACCTAGGCAATCCTCGTGATTCACACGCTTTCGTCAAAAGATGATGAACTTGGCGAGCTTGGGTAACATGGCGCGTTGTGGCGCCACTCCGCCCAGCCGTGGCAAGCCTTGGCACCACTGGTCTGGGCTTGGAGGCTTGTAAAGGCATCAGCGGCCGACCAATCATTGCCCGTCGCTAAGGACCTGAAGAAACGTGCAATCTCATCGTCACCATCTCTCGAACACAGGGTGTAAGGCAGCAACCAAGCGGTATGCCATATATCCAGCACCAGAACTCGATTGTATCCACCACCATAGCGATGCTCTTACCTCTTCACAAAAAGAATAAAGTCGATACGTGAGGGGTAGCTTACAGTTGAAGACAGCCTTTCTTGCAACTCAGCCCCCAATAGCAAAGTTTGGGCGCAGAAAGTAGAGCGATATGTACATCATGGTAAATTGTTTACTGGATAAATTGCTTGACTAGAAGCTAAAAGGGTATATTTGCGAAACTATATGCTCAATCACCTATGCAAGCATTTGTTTCACATCGCTCAAGGCGTCCCACCTGCAGCGAGCGCGGCAGCTACAGCAGCGCCAAGGACAGCACTGTCTTCTGTCTTTTCAAGATCAATTCTCCTCCCTCCTGTCGCAGAAGCCATTGCGTTCAGTGACCCTTGCACCCTAGCCATGAAGTCGGGGTATTTGTTGATTACACTCCCATCACATCCAATGTTAATGTGGTCTTGATTGTCATCGTACAGCCCGGATTTGGTCCTCAAACCCCAGAGCAGCGTCGCCAGCGCGTGGACACCAATTGCAAAATAGGCCGTCGAGCGTGTTACTACTAAGCGCACAATTTCGGTAATAAATTGGGCGTCGTTCATTGTCGTCTTTTGATTAGAGGGGAATTTCGCATCAATGATGCCACGCGTCTGAGAACAGTGTGCGAACTCAATGGAGGCAAGCGTTTGTGTATCCAGGGCATACTGTGTTGCCAAAGCTGGAGGTAGGACCCTACAGAGGCCAACATCTATGTCAGTACCTTGCTTTCGTACGATAATGTAGTGGGCTGGTTCAGACCGCAAAATGGTGACACATAGCCTACAACCCAAAACAGGGTATGCAATCGAGGGTTTCGCTCATGAGAGACTAACCCTTCGAAAAGACCCGCTGTTGTTGTTGCTTCGCAAATTATCAGGCGAACAATCTCTCCCATATAAGCTCCGCCAACGAAATATTCGAATGGCTGATAATTAGGGTGCATGTGGCCGCTGTTGAGAAGCTCGTCCCAGCGAGTCGTTGCTAGTATATGCTTACCAAACATACTCAGTTCTGTATTAGTAAGGACAGAGGCCGTGTCTGGATTCGTTGGCACTGTCCTCGAACCGAATTTGATTGGGTCTAACGCTGCAATCGGAAGATGAATGGCGGCGTTCACACCAGTCCCAAGGATCACGGCTAAACGGCTCGTAGGGTCAATGTAAGCACGGGCGAGCAGCGCCGAAGAGGAATCATTTACGATAGCATCCAAGCGAACATCCAAGGAGTAGTCAAGTTTGGGATCCATGCGCTAAGGCGCTGTCAGCTTCTGATCAACGCTGTTGGAAAGATCCTCGAACCGCAAGTTGGCAGGCGTGGGTGATGATTTCGCCAAGATCATGGCCTTTCACTACATCAGAACACCAGAAACCTTTTCCCATGCCCAGGACATTGCCGCTTGTAATAGACGTCTGCCTACACAAACCTTAGCATCATCGACATTATGCCATAGACATGGACTGACTCCAGGGGAAACGACCAGGCAACGCCCAGTCGCAGAGGTTTGTTTGAAAATGATGGGCCTGGGAGAAATTCTCCAATCTTGGCGGCCATCCAGTGGAAGAATTGGTAGTCCTGGAGCTGCCGTACAGCTTTGTCAATGGCGAAGACCTGGCTGCGCCGTATATACATGGGCATGTCGCTTGACGACGGCACAGACACGCGCCTACCATTGAGTTCTACCAGTGCCATCCGTAGATTCGAGCCCCCTACCTCCAAAGCCAGATATTCTCCCTGCTCTTCTCCCGTGGGCAAGTTGTAATTGAACGAGGGTAGCATGCACTGTGAAGCGTGTAATGACAGGTGTTGTTTCATCTCTTCTTGTAGGAGCTCTGAAGTAGAGATGAAGGAGCCTGGCCCAAGATCTTGCTCGAAGAGGGTTTGAACCTCTCGCAGCAGGGCAGCCGTTGGAGGAGCCATCTGGGGAATTGATGGTCCTTGGCCTTTGTCTCTGTCAGTAGTAGCATTGAAGTAGCCCTCATTCCCATTAAGCTTGACTATCTATGAGCGGAAGAAGTATCAGCACATGACTTGAAATGTCGGTCTTAGAGCTGCAAGAATGAAGATGCGCAGGGGCTCACCATTGTCTTGCAAAAGATGAACGATGCATGCCTTGGAACGATTCAGGATGAGTTTGCTATAGAATTCTCCATGGCCGGTTGCTCCCTGCTGTATATCATCTGGATGCTGCTTCTTTGTTTCCCCACGTCGAATGGATGCAAATTATAGAGCAGAAGAAGACCTCGGCTCCTTGATCTGAAACCGTATGAGGCTCAAAAAAGCGAATCATTTAGGTCGAAGGAGAAGAAACAATGAGTACTCGCGCAGCAAGCAATCCTTGCATCGAAGGGTGCTCATTAAGTGACATAGGAATTAGTCCAGTGTAGGAGTCTCGGGCGTATTCCGGGCGGAAGACCGGCACGTTGTTGCCAGACTTGGATACATTGCTTTTTGAGGCTTTCGAGATCTATGAAATTGTGGTGAAATAAAGAGTAACGAATGCAACGGATCGTTTTTGGACGACCTTTTTTTTTACGAGGTCTCTGCATTTGTATAGATGAGGGCCATGGTCTCTATCGAGAAAGGCTTTGTGGCCCCTAAAATAAGCAAGCAGCCTGTGAATATTGTACTCCTTTTGAATATCATAGCAAGTGGAGGTAGCTATAACGGCATCATGCTATAGCAACAACTACAATCTACTCCCTCCACCAAAGTTTCTTCCTATCACGCCTTCTCGTGCTGCACCTCCGGCGCTGAT
The DNA here is from genome assembly GCA_035521555.1 of Lecanoromycetidae sp. Uapishka_2. Taxonomy (NCBI): domain Eukaryota; kingdom Fungi; phylum Ascomycota; class Lecanoromycetes; species Lecanoromycetidae sp. Uapishka_2. The sequence goes on from JASZXT010000113.1 coordinate 8,454, forward strand.
TCCACAATAGTAGGCTTTACATCATCGTACGTTTCGTCTGTGAAAACCAAGTCTGCATCAATCGGCACGGTGTCCGAGATCTTCATAAAGATGAGGGGCAATGCAATCAATAACGAGCCTGCCAGAAGTCCCCATGACGATGCAAACTCGTTCATGTAAGGTACTCCCAAAGCATCAATACGGTAAATGATGGCCGCACCAGCGGATTGTATGCCCTTGTAGAACCCAGCGAAGTTGGCAAGCTTACGGCCGTTATTGGTCAAAGCTCCCATGGACCAGTAGATGCATGTTTGCCATGCAGCTGTACGACATTGTAAGCTTTCCGGAATCTTTTTTGGAGGATCAAATCAAGACATACCATCGTAGAAGCCATAGAACATATAAAGGAACATGGGCCCCGCATATCCACTGGCCGTCCAATCCTCTTTGACGTAGGTCGTCGCGCTCGTTTCAGCCCTTGTATACCCCTTCTGCCAGGCATATCCGCCTCCCCAAATTGCCATAGTGATCACGAATAGTACAACCCAGCATATTTTCGCACGCATAGATCTTCTTACGCTCTTGACATCTAATGCATATCCAAAGATGTAGGCCCCAATGATCTGGCTCAGCCAGTAGAGCAGGTTGTTCAGTGCTCGCGTCCTGATGTTGAATTTTGCAGAATTGAAACCATTAAACTGGTAGGTATAGAACCAATTACTAGCGATGAACATGGGAAAAAGGAAGACGATCCATGTATCCGTTCTCAGTACCTCCCACAGGCCAAGGAATTCACTTTGCCAAGATGGATGCCTCATCAGAATAACATGGGAACCATCGTCACGAACAACGCTTCGTGCATCGACAAGTGTCCAGGCAAGGCAGGCGCCAAGGAATGTGAGAATCATAAAGCCTATGTATGTGCCATCTGTCACAGTACCAGCTTTAGAGTGGATGTTCTGGCCGAGTGGGATCCTGATCAAGCTCATCAGTCACAGCGATGTGCTTCGCGCCTGATGAAGCGAACTCACAAGCTACCAATAAGGCCCCCAAGGTTGAAAATCATCCAGAACCAGGATATATACTTCCCCTTGTTTCTCTCGTGCGGGTAGCTCATCATAATGGCTCCTTGCGCTGCCCAAAGCATTCCAGCGCAAACACCCAGTACGGCCCCCGAGAAGACGACGAACCCTTCGTTCTTATCATGATTGTAGCTCAAGTAGCTGGAGATGTACAAGGAGTATCCCAAGCCCCCTAAGCTCAGCGTCAGCTTGATACCCAGCCTATTCGCGATTGTCCCTGCGAAGAAGCCTATGACACTGAAGGTCGCGTAGACGGCGACATTAGCGTTGTCAGCAGTCGTCGCATTCAATTGTCCGCCACCACCAAGGCCATTGACCGCATTGAACATGCCAGGACATAAAAAGCAGACGAAAGCGACTAGAAGAAGCTGGATCTGAGGCGATGCATAGTGAGGGATGGTGAGGGGACCCAAACGCCGAATCCGATATCGCCAGCCGGTTTGTTGTATGGCGTGATTGTCATTTCCGTTGATGGTAGAACTATTGTCTGCTAGAGAAGTCGAAGTCGTGAAGTTTTGGGAAGTGACATCTTGCTTCTCGGGCTCCATTATGACTGGTGTCCGGTTTACTCAAAAATCCTTGAAGGCCAACAAGTGTATCGTCTTCAGCTTTAGAAATGGTTCATTAGAAGCAGACAGCAAAAGTTGAAATTAGACGGCGTGTCCCAGTAGAATTACTGAACGTTAATCTGTGGAGTGAGTTCAAGGCCCAGCCTTCGTTATACAGGTCGCCTCCACCTATTTGTTCTCACATCGAATAGAGGCAATCTCACATTGAGTGAGGGCGAGAACTATCCGGAAGCTTCAAGGAGCTTTCAAAATCGATACTGAGTTCCCTTGGGCATCTATTCATGGCTTGATCGCTGATCAGGGCGTCTGGTAGTTTACACAGAAGCACATCCAAATTTTCAAGTTGAACATATCTAGTTGCGTGAGGAGATGCAAGCTCGTTCGTCGTTTCGTCCTCTGTATCTTTGGGTAGTACTTGGCCGATTGGCCAATGCCTATCATCGATCGGCATAGGTGGGCACTAGAGGGCAACGGTAAGCCCGCAGCGAGGAACCCTAAGGTGGGGTCTTTAGAAGCCAATATTTGCGAGATGAGGGGTAAGGTACTCGTACCTTATCATAGCACTGCAATGCGCCGGTAAGATGTAACGTCGCAGCTTCTAGAAGGAAGCTTGTACGGAGTACGGCGTCAACTTAGCGTAACAATACTGGGTGCACCTTGACGATATCGCAAGTCGATTCACTAGCCAGGCAGCCAGGCTTGCGATATCACTGCCAAGAGAAAACCTCGTGAATCAACCGTCAGCTCAACAGCTAACACCTGGCGAGCGATGCGCGGGGAATCGGGAAAGATCAATTGCTGAGCTACAACTTCGAGAAGACGGTAGGTACGGTCCCGCTCATATCAACAAGCGTACTCTTGTTCCTCACCCAGGCTTCCAGTCCCTGCCTTCCGTTTTCAACCCCAAGACCGCTCTGCTTCCAGCCACCCACGCTCATTTCCGCAGGACTCTCGCCCCATGTATTGATCCAGGTGATACCAGCTTCCAATTTGGCGATAATCTTGTGGGCTAGATTTAAATCCTTAGTGAAAACGCCGGCAGCAAGACCGAGATTCGTAGTATTTGCTCTTTGTATGGCTTCATTAATGGTTTCATAGGTCAAGATGGTCATTACAGGACCGAAGATCTCTTCTTGAACGATCTTCATTGAGTCGGTGCAGTCGGTGAAAACGGTTGGCTTGACCCAGAAGCCAGCTTCCATACTCTCGATGGATCTGGGCTTTTCAGGACCCCCGCAAAGCAATGTCGCTTTGTCAGTCTCCAGTCCATGCTTGATGTAGTCAAGCACCTTCTTGTAGTGTATCTCCGATACCAACGGGCCAAAGTTAGTATTCATATCCATCAAATCTCCAGGTCGAATAAAGGCCATCTTCTCAAGAAGAGATTCTTCGAAAGCTTGCTTCATATCCTTTGGGATGAAGACTCTAGTACCATTGGTGCAGACTTGTCCGGTGCTAAAGAAGTTGGCCATCATGGCTCCATCGACAGCGTGCTCGATATCTGCATCAGGCAGTATGATTATTGGACTCTTTCCTCCCAATTCCATTGTGGTATATTTCATCCCTGCCGCTGCGCTACTAGCGACTTTCTTGCCTGTCGAAACCTGGCCGGTGAACGACACCTTCGCGATCCCGTCATGTGAGGTCAGATATGCTCCAACATTGCCCCCACCATTCACAACATTGAAAACACCCGGTGGTAATCCTGCCTCAGAATAGATTTCGGCCAGTGTCTGGCCATGCAAGGGCGTGACCTCACTGGGCTTGTAGACCATTGTATTACCCGCAGCAAGACAAGGAGCGGACTTCCATAGCGCGCTGAATATCCAAAATCTCAGCTTTGCATTCTTGAATAGTCTGTGGTCTATGTAGCGTACATTTGTATGGGGTAATTCCATGCTCCGATGCCCGCGCATACCCCCAATGCCTCTTTCTTCGTATATATCCATGCATCTTCCCTTAATTGCGTGGTCTCACCACTCAGTCCTCCACCTCCTACTAGGTTGGCGAAGAATTCCAGCACATCCGCGCCCGTCACAACATCGACAGTACTGGTCTCTGAAAAGGGCTTGCCAGTATCTTGTGTTTCGACTCTTGCTATTTCATCGTTCCGTTCGCGTAGAACTTGTACAGCTTTTAAAAGTATCCGGGATCGCTCGACTGGAGACATTTTGGACCACTTTAGGAAAGCTTCATGGGCTGATTGGACGGCAGCATCTATGTCAGAATGCGAAGCAGTGTGGATGTCTGCTAAGGGAAGAGCGGTAGATGGATTGACGGAGCGAAAGACTGGCCCTGAGGCTGTCTTAGGCTTACCATCATAGTAGCAATGACGAGGCGGGAAAAATGAGGATGTCATGGCTAATGGATCGTGGTTAGCAATACCGAAAAGATATAGAGGATTGATTCAATCGTGAGAGCACTGTCGTGGAGACTTTTGCTTCCAGCACCCAGCGGATAGCGTCGACCCCGTACAAAGATTCAGAGGGGGCAGGTCTGTCTTCTTGCGGCGGGATACAATGTTTCGAGCCTCACCATGCTCACAGCCATGCGTGAAAATGTCACACTCAGTAAGTCGCTTACTCCTCAAGGAACTAGCGCTAGTCCTAGTTCTTCTAAGCGCAGCATGTTTTATCCACTTTTGGCTTAGAACAATTCTTTTGCCTTCTTGCTCTTGAAAAATGTAAACTTTACCCCCTCTTTGACAAGCTTCAGATTTTTCCTTCTCCATATCACTTTCCTTGCTTTCCTTGGGATTTCCTTAGTAACACAGATTTTCCAGCCCGCATCTACTTGCAGCTTTTTGTTCATACCGACAGGTTCTGGTGGATTTCTTCACTATGTCATAAAACGGACTCAAAGGGGGAAAATATAGTATTAGAGGCTTCTTGGATATCCTCTTGATTTTTGCTTCGCAATCTGCAGTACCAAAGTCTATCTTTACTGTCATTTTCAATCAAGATAATTCTGCTTTTAGCTTTTTGTCTGTCCTTGGTGGAAGATGACCACTACAGAAATCTCGCCTTCCGAGGTCAATACCTTTGACTACCTAATTATTGGAGGAGGTACAGCAGGATGCGTGATTGCTAGCAGATTAGCCGAATATTTGCCTCACAAGAAGACACTGTTGATCGAGGCTGGACCGAGCGATTACATGAATGACAAGGTATTGAACCTCAAAGACTGGCTTAACCTACTTGGAGGTGAACTCGACTATGATTATGGAACCACAGAGCAGCCGAATGGCAACTCTCACATCAGACATTCTCGAGCGAAAGTACTAGGTGGCTGTTCTTCTCATAACACTCTCATCTCCTTTAGACCATTTGAGTATGATTGCAAAGTTTGGGAGTCGAAGGGTTGTCAAGGTTGGTCCTTTGAGACGTTCATGCGTGTTCTCGATAATCTTCGAAACACAGTGCAACCGGTCCACTCCCGGCATAGGAATCGGCTTTGCAAGGATTGGGTCGAGTCTTGCTCCACTGCCATGAACATACCGGTCATCCATGATTTCAATAAGGAGATCAAGGCAAAAGGTGATCTCGGGGAAGGAGTAGGTTTCTTTTCTGTAGCTTATAACCCAGATGATGGCCGCCGCAGCAGTGCCAGCGTAGCCTACATACATCCCATCCTTCGAGGTGACGAGAAGCGGCCAAATCTCACGATCCTCACAAATGCATGGGTCAGCCAAGTAAATGTTGAAAACTCGACAGTGACAGGGGTCAGTATCTCCCTCCAATTTGGCACCTGTCTCACATTAAGGGCCAAGCAAGAGACCATCTTATGCGCAGGTGCAGTAGACACGCCCCGTCTCCTCCTCCACTCAGGCATAGGACCTCGTTCTCAGCTCTCTTCACTCTCCATCCCTGTTGTAGGGGACATCCCTGGCATAGGTCAGAACTTGCTTGATCATCCTGAATCTATTATCATCTGGGAACTGAACAAACCAGTCCCGGCAAATCAGACCACCATGGACTCTGACGCCGGCATATTCCTCCGCTCCTCGCGAATTCAGGATTCTCCAAATGAGCCAGTGGATATGATGATGCACTGCTACCAAATTCCCTTCTGCCTCAACACAGCGCGCTTGGGCTACGACACTCCTATTGATGCATTTTGTATGACACCAAACATTCCAAGGCCGAAATCCAAGGGGCAGCTATATCTGACGTCGAAAGATCCAAACGTAAAGCCAGCGCTTGACTTTCAATACTTTACGGATCCGGAAGGCTACGATGCCGCCACTATCGTAGCAGGCCTCAAGGCAGCAAGGGAAGTGGCTAAGCAGGAACCTTTCAAGTCATGGCTCAAGCGCGAAGTAGCCCCTGGTCCTTCCGTCACTTCCGATGAGGATTTGAGCGCGTATGGAAGAAAGGTGGCACATACAGTCTACCATCCCGCCGGCACAACAAAGATGGGTAATCTGGAACAAGATGAGATGGCTGTTGTGGACAGCCAATTGAGACTGAGAGGACTCAAGGGAGTGCGCATCGCGGATGCGGGAGTGTTTCCAGAAATGACTACTGCCAATCCTATGCTGACCGTTCTGGGTATTGGGGAACGGTGCGCTGAGATGGTGGCCGAGGAGGCGGGGTGGCGAAGGGTGGAGAAGCCAAGATTGTGAAGAGATGGCATTGCAGAATGAGGGTGAAATAGAACGTGGGGGCTTGATGTTTTGGATCAGGAGTTACTGTTAGTCCTACATTTGTATCCTTACTAAACCTCACTAGCTGTACATTTGCCTCCATATGTCATGCCTGAGCCAGCTTGAAGTCAGATGCAACAAGGTAACAACCGAGTGACAGCCTATATTTGACAGCTTCTGCCTAGAGAAATGTGATTAGTGAGAAACGAGAGGCGGCCCGGGCCTATCGTGATGAAAGGAGCAGGTTTCCAAAACCAATTCGGATGTGGCCTCGGCGTCAAAGAACACGATGGACGCTGCTCGTTCCCACATATCGGTCGCATGGTCGCTCGCAGGAAATGTACGCAAGTACGGGATGTTCGAACCTGGTCAAATTGCAACGAAGAGACCGACAATGGGAGAAGAAATGTGTTTATTAGTGAGTCTGTTAAAATCTATGTCATGACAAAACCTCAATCTCAAGTAAGAACGGAGATATCGCCAGCCTTCCAGTCTTTCGTACCGTAAAACCCTCCTTGAGCTCAATGATATTCGTTCAGTCCGGATGAGACTCAGCTTCAGGAGTCCTGCTGGCTCCGAGCGGCATCAAGACGCTCTCTCAATTTGTCACGGGACTGCACAATCCTTCGGTGGTATTCAGCAATCCTGAGGTAGGTATTCTCAGTTGGTGCTTTGAAGATGCCATAGTCCCAGGGACGGTCCGATTTTGGAACATCCGAACCTTCCAAGTGTTTGATGAACGGGCCAGAAGAACGTGGGGCAAAAGACTCAAGTTCTGTGATGCACTGATGACCTTCCGCTTTCGGGCCTAGACCCCGTTCGTGCATGTAGTGCTCGTCAGTTAGAGGGCCGATGAGACGTTGAGCTACAGGTAAGTGGATGCAATACCAGCTTTCGATATTGGCTGCTTCTTCGACATTCCTTACCAGCTCTTCGCATACATCGAACCACAGGTCTTCTGCGCGCTGCATCCAAGGGCCTACTTCACCAAGCCCGTTGTTAATATATTCTGGAAGATCCGGGTTCCATTCATCCAGCAAATATTTCTGATCATTGACATTGACTTGAATCTCCTCGGGACTGCTTTGCCTGGGTACAACCGAAGAAGTAGAGGACTCATGTGAGACGTTATCAACGGGTACATCAAGAACAGATTCTCCAGGGAAGGGCTCTTTGGGGCCTTGATCAGCAGGCAAAAGCAAATGCTGCCCAGAACTCTTGACTCGATGCCTCTGCCACAAGACAATGACGGCCCTTGCAGCCGAAAGTGCAAAAATGAACCGCCACCCAAGGGGAAAGGTAGATGGGCCCAGTTTCAAGAACTTTATCCTCCAGTTCACCTGCTCCTCGAATGAAGTGCACCAGAAATCGAATATGCCATAGTAGAGCACAATCTCCACGCCCAGAAATAACAAAAAGCCGTGGACAACTTCTCGGATGGCCAACCACACGTGTTTTTGAAGGAGTGCGACCATTGTTTGTGGAGTGACGGGCATCAGGAACGCCTGACGACAAAGCCGGCATTCAATGTCGATCCTAGCTTCTGTAGTGTCTAGATAAATGTGGTTCCCATCACGTCTGATGGACGGAGGTGCGAGGGGTGCACTGCTATCTCCTGACTCAGCACGTTGTCTTGCGTTGCCTGAAACGGTACTTTTCATGGGCCGGGCCTAGGGAACGCATCAGCATCGGACCTCTTGAGCTTTCGATACAGCAACATACCTTCTCCAAGAAGCTGCCAGCATGTGCGTTGACTTGATGCTCTTGATCGTTGTTCTCCCGGCTAGGTTCAGTGGAAGGCATGAGAGGAGCAGGGTCGAAATCAACATCCCTGTCTGCTGTCTTTATATAATCGTTACTACCGTCAAGTTTGATTGCCTCCGACTGTGCAGACCCTGAAGGTGAATCATCGTCGACGACCTCTTGGATGGTGGTTCTTTTTGTAGAAGAAGAGGCTTGGTCAGTGGCATCAGGAGATTCAAGAAGGGCAAGGGTGTCTTTCTCCTCATTAGCCATGACCTGGCCTAACGAAAGGTTCACGAGTCCGTCGGTGTCTCGACTTGGACGGCTAGAAGCTGATGCCGCAAAGTAAGCAAGCATTTGTGTTTGTAAGGTCAAGCAAATTGTACGAGTGATGCAAAGGATCGTTCTGGGGAACAGAGAGTTTTGAGAAGTCAAGACTCTATTTTCAGCGTACAAATTCTCTTTGTTCTAGGTTCTGAATGTCTCGGCAAGCTGCTGCTTCCGACGCGGCCTTCTGAGCAGATTTGTTGTTGAGCCATAGTTCCAGATCATGCAGGCCACCATCCCTTCAGTAGTTGGCAAACATTTCAGCACATAGCCTCCTTAGTACCACAAAATGTCGCCCGCAAGCCTCAATTATTGGCTTCTGTTCCGTATTCATTGCCCACAATACCATGTCCAAAAAGCATAGTTCTAGTTTGACTCTGGTGTACAATTTGATGGACTCTCTAATGAACCGAGAAAATCGTCCTTCTTGGCACGTAACAAGTGACCAGCTCGTCTACTACGGTACGCTAATGAAGATTTCGTTGTGAACCAAGGTCGATTCGGCTTCTTATGAAGCTCTGCTTGGATGCGATGCCATGGTCAACGAGCACGCCATACAACCATCGCACGTTTAGAAGATGGCATGGATCCAGAACAGCCAAACACAGCATCTTCACTCATGTCAAGACTAGCTCACGGCAAGGAGTCATAGAGATGTACCAGCTCGCGCTCTCGGATCATCAAGGTTCTGGAACCATTCGGGCAAGAAGGAAAGGAGAAGTAGTAGTTCGAGGGACCGTGATCATTTACAATGTGGCCTCGAATTGGTCGGCTGCTGTATAAGGGTTGCATGGCGGTCATGGGACCACAGGGGGGGTTTCTTGTCCTGTAGTCTCGCCTAACGAGGAGAGTACCCGGCTGTCTTGTAGGGTCTTATGGTGCTTGGGATCACGCAGCATCAGAAGCATCAGGCTGAAGCTGTGCTCCTCGACTGTGTTGAAAGGGACGGGAACATGGATGGTCTTTCAGCAATGGGCCTCGACGTCCTGCACAGCTCCGACGAGATATCGTGTGATGCAAGCATTTTCACTGTTCCATTATGAGCATAGTAGCTATGGAATTGAGTGCGCGAAAACGGGAAGACGAGATGAATTCAAATTGGCATCGTTTTGCTCACAGTCATGTATGTCCATGAGGCTGAAGTGTCCTTGTACTGATGCTGTTGAGATAAGGAGTGAATTCCAGAAGAATCGGTTGATTGTCGGAGCTACCTGGAGCCCTACTGCTCCCGCATAACTTACTCATTCTACTCAGGATGTTTTATGCCCACAACGGCTAAGTGCCTCAAGACTCTTAAAAATCTTGAGTAGCATCATCTGATACGTAGCATCATCTGATACGCTTCTCTAACGCCAAACAAGATGAAGTTGCGTTATTTGTTCTTCTCTTCTGAAGTCAGCCTGGAGTGTGCCTTGGGATATCTGTCTATTAGGCTGGTAGATAAAGACTTTGGCATGAGCAACGATGCCGGCGAGTGTTCCGATTGGCCTGTGGAAGCCTGGGGTTTTTCTCGGACAGCGGAAGTGCAGCGCATTCTAGAAGGCTAAGGAGACCGAAGAATTGTTCGCTGACGCCAACATTTGGTATTCTTTGCTGATCCTTCATTCTGTTGCTTTGTCTTGGAAGCACCTGAAACACTTGATCTACATGAGAAAAACGTGGCATTCTCACGCTAGAATGACGATCCTCCACAACTATCCATACATGTTCGACATGGTCAGACCTTGCAACAGATGGAATGGCCGAGTTCGCATATTCTGAAACTTTTCAACGATTTGTTTCAACTTTCGCAAGCCATTTCCTCTTTTGTGCAATGCATCCTCATCGTCTTTGCTTTCTGTTCAGTTCCTGCAGTTAAGGTCTTCAAGGGTCTTTCAGGGAGAGGCTTGGGTTCATGATCTTCGAGACTTGCCCCGATGCCTTCTAGAGTACCTTGCTAGGCTTACTTAACATTCGCGTCCTTACAGGCTGAGCAGAATTACCCTTACCCTGATACCCTTAACCGAGAATCGGTTCATTACCCGTTGCGGGAGGAGATCATCGTCATTGCCCATGCCCCAAGCCCCCGCAGCGTCATTTCAAGGCAAGCTCGAGAGAGCTTTTACTCCGTACTCAGTACTCCCAGGAACAATATTAATTGTAATTATTACCAGGGCTTGTACCTCTGGGACCCTGTGAGCCGCTCTTACAGTTTCACTCCGTACTCGGGAATACTCATTCGTTCCTGATCCTCGACGCTATAATTCATGCACTCTGCTATGTCGAAACTCAGTCCTTTCAGCCGTTGAATAGGGCGAGTAATATCTTTATTTTCCATCCAAAACATAGTTCGAGACAAATCCGTCCACGGTCGAATCCTTCCCCGATTTGCTTACATCTCTCGCCGTATCCTTGCACACGAGGACAACGTGGCCATCCCTGTGCCATGTGCTCCATGCCTGCATGTCTGACGATCCATTGCAGATCCCTCCACATGCTCAACTAGAGCCGACCATACAATTTATCACTCCACCCTCAGCTTTCCTGCAATTGCCTGCACGGATTTCTATCCTCGTGCTGAATGTACAAATTGTCTCGCATCTCACCCACACTCATTTATAGATCTGTTCCTGCATATTAGAGTCCAATCATGATTCAGCCCACTCTTGCCTTTTTCGATATGCCCGGTCACCCCGCAGAGCTGAGCTGAAAGAGAAAGAGCCATATCCGAAGAATTCCCCTCCCTTCATCAAAGTCCAAAACGTGTGCGCAGCCTTCACTGTCGTTCCTTATCTACTTAGTATTCACACTCATTCATTGCTTAATTCGCCCTTCGCGAGCCATCATCAATCTGTCACTACTGCGATATCATACATTTTCCATAGCCATGGACGGCTATGATCATACTCGAATGCCTTTTATGGGCAATCCACTTCAATACAGCAATGGCGTCACGGCGGAAGAATACATGAATGCAATGCCTGCACTGGGCCTTCAAGCGCAGCATTACCAGACACCAACATACAATGCGAACGCCTTTGGAGGGTAAGCAATTATTTTTCCATCCTTCAGCCAAATCACAAAGTGCTTACTCTGGCACAGACCCTCCAACCAAGCAGGCCTTGGCCACAGCCTTTCCCTTCCAGTGGAAGCGAATCGCGAGTTCACATCTGCCTATGACGATTTCCACTTTGACAGTATTCCACAACCTGATCCACAAGAATCTCCACACCCACCCCAAGACAGTCTCACTTCAAGCCTTGACCGTGACAATGAGCTCCTCGGATTTCGACCACCCACCTACAATTTTCACCTTCTGGACAACTCGCTCCGGCGTACTACTATCTCTTTACATGCTCGTCTACATGGCATGTTTTTCATGGCAGATGATGTCCCTATCACGCCTGGCCTCTATCCGCAAATGCAAACACCACTGCAAGGACCACCAGAATTGACGTGCTACCGACGAAACCTGTTCCAAGTTACTGGCTCGATTACCCTGCCACGAAGCCTGCGATATATTTTCACAGAGAATGGTGATCGAATACCCATCGGCTCTCTAGAATTAGCAGTCTCAGCAACCGAGAGCGTAGAAGGTCATGCAGTCAAGTTGATTTCGGTACCTTGGAAGACGCCCGTCAATAACCCTTCGCCCATGCCAGAGGACAAGACGGAGCGTGAACCTACAACCATTCCTCTCGATACAATGTCAAACCAAGACATGGATGCTGACTACGCTACATTTCCAATCGCATGGAAGCGGCTGCAATTCCGGATAGCTACCGCCAACAATGGTCGGCGGAAAGAGCTACAGCAGCATTTCACTGCTCATTTGAAGCTCATGGCCACGTTGGCAACAGGCGAGAAGGTAGCGATCGCCGAGGCTAGATCAGCAGCCATCGTCGTCCGAGGCCGTAGTCCACGAAACTTTCAGCAGCGAAAAGATTCGGCAGTCGCTGGGGAGAAAACGAGTGCTCGCAAAGGCTTGAGTTCGCCTGCCTCTTTGCCGAGACGAGCTACAGCGGACGCTGCTCCATCACAAAGCCCACCGAATCGAGAGCAGAGTGGAGATAACACTTTTGCTGCATCTCTCAACTATCCACCCCGAACCAGTGACCCGACCTGCACAACCAATACTTTCACGAGCGGTGACTGGAAATCCTCGAATTCAGGCGCATCTAGCGCCCCCGCAATGCCAACTCCCACATTCAAAACCCCCACATTACCAAGCTCCAAATCAACGTCATCTGCCTCCCCACCATCAAGATCCCACCCGCTGCAGACACCGCAGCCGCTTTCCCTCACTGACGATTTCTCCCACGACGCCACTAGCAGAAGTACCCCTAATACCAAGCGTCCATCCGCCCAACGACCCCAGAAAACCAGAAGGGCCAGCGAGAATCGTCCCCATCCTTACAAGCATCCTTCACTACCCTCGGTCCCATCGACAAAGCCATTATTCTCGCATGCAAATCCAGCGCAGAAAGGCAAGGCTGACCCGGCTGATACACTTTATGAGTATTTCCCGCTGAGCAATAATGACTATATGCCCCCCGTCGACGCGATCTATAGGCCGCATGTGGTTCATCATATAGCAGCTGGGGCACCGGCGCCAGTCGCGGGAGCTCCAGGATTCTTTGGTGGGAATATTTCATGATACTACTGGTGACGAGACAGTGCAAGGTGACGATCCGATGGGATATGAGAGCGAGGGGCACGGGCTTGACATATCGACAATTATTCCTGAGTTGTAATTTTATTTCGATCTTTTACTATCTTTTTATTTTCTCTGAGGCAGGATATACCCATTTGATGCAAGCATGGTTTATCAACGGGATTGATGACGGGGTTTGAGCGGCATGATAGAAAAGTCTTTGGATAAAATCTCATGGCACAAGGGTAAGCGGGCGTCGAGGTTTATGCGACAATGTACAACATGTATTTGTAGGTCATTCTTTGGGACAGATCGAAGCTTTCATCAATGATCTTTCTTTTTCTTCTTCTTATATTACCTGCTAGCGGGTGACGAAATACTGGAAACTTGCAGAATTCGATAAAATGTATCGGCGAGGTTAGTACCTCGAAGCGGCGTTAACAGGAAGGTGACAGCAGAGATTGTTTCGACGTTGGCCTTTTGCTCAAGATCATATTGGCCTTGCATATGCGGTTAGGACAGATCAGCAATTCAGTGGTACTCGCAGTCTAGAGGTCCATCGACGAGCTGCAACACACGTGGCCGGCTCACATCGACGCCCAAGGGTTTTTTTATGGTTAGCCTCCCATAGGTGAGGAATTCAGGGAAGAAACTTTGGCCTTCTCTGGCGAAGAACACTGCATCTAATCTGTGTCTGCTAGTGGCGAAAGCTTTTAGTCGACGCGCGCTCGTTGCGTTAATCCCGTGCAGGGTCACCAGGGTATGGTAAAGCGGTACCAACTGACTCATGCACCCTCAGTAATCATGATAAAAGCTACAAGAATATCAAGCCGTATTCAGATACCCTTAGCCATCTGTGCCCGACAATACTCATACACATGCATAATGTCAAAAGCTATCCATGAGCTACTTGCCAATGAGAGCGTGGCGGCGAGCCACAGCCTTGCTGGCATTCAGGGCGACTTCCCTATGGACGAAGCCGTACTTCAAGGTAGCAATTGGTCTGTCATTACGGAGTCGTGCTAAACATACCTCGTAGCCATGCCACAAGGAACGAAGGTACTATCTGCCGAAGCATACGGGTATTCTGCTTGGACAATAACAGGAAGAATATCTGTAGTGCTGCCAGATGGAACGCCAAAGAGGTATTTTCTGAAGGTCTGGATTTTATATGTTTCGTCTCATCCCTTTTCAATCTCTCAACAGTCCTAAAAGTTTATGATCTGGCCGTCCAGCCTTGCTAAACTTGGTCCATGTCCAGTGTGCAAGCGAAGATCACGGCAAGACAATGATGTTTGGAGAATTCACGTCGGTGACCAAAATCCATGCCCTCATCCCTGGATTAGTCCCTGCGCCACACGGATGGGGAAAGTACAAAACTGCATCGCCAGACACTTATTTCTTCCTTTCCGACTTCCTCGACATGCACAATGCTGCACCCGAGCCTGCTCGATTTACGGCACGGCTGGCCGAGCTCCATCGCCAAAGCACGTCTCCAAACGATATGTTCGGCTTTGAAGTTACCACCTGTGATGGAAAACTACCGCATACTGTGGCCTGGGAGAAGAGCTGGGCTACCTTCTTTGGAAAGCTTCTTCGGGGGGTTCTCAAACTTGATACAGAGGTGAATGGCGTCTGGCCCGAGCTTGAAGCCGCAGCTGAACAAGTCATCAACGCCGTCATTCCACGCTTGCTGGGTGTCCTGCAGGCTGACGGTCGAGAGCTGAAACCCAGCTTGATTCATGGCGACTGCTGGGAAGGTGAGCATGTCCCCTCGGGCCTTGTCTTGATACTGAAAAAGTACCAGGTAATGTAGGCACACTCCTCGAGACGGGTGACGTAATTCTGTATGACGCGGGGTCCTACTATGCTCATAACGAAATGGAGCTAGGTATCTGGAGGTGTCAATGGGGTCAATTCTTTCGAGCGCAAGTATACTCAAGGAGCTACATGAGGAATTACGAGGCCGCGGAGCCGATCCAGGAATGGGATGATCGCAATCGGCTGTATAGCTTGAAACACAATCTCAACTATTCCGGGGGCCACCCTGGAAATGTAACGCGACAGACGTGAGTATGGTCCGCAAGAATGGACTTGAGATGTGCTTGACTCTGACACGCTGGCAAACAGTGCCTACAATGATATGTGCTATCTTTGCGAGAAATATGCTCCGCTCCATAGCCTTGACAAGTACCACATCGACAGAGATCCGTCGGTAACAGGGGCTCGCATCACGGTTCATACTTGAGGTACTTGAGCACAGCGGAAAAGCAGAGCCACTAGCTTGACCGGGACTCACTTCTTGTATGCCCATTGGAGGTAGGACCAGGATGTTTGCTGCAGAACATACCTCAAAGAATGAGAGTATGGTATGTCGACTTTCATCGCGGTGATGTTGACTGACACGGAATGGTGAGAGGGCGAGAGGTTTTTCTTTTGAAGATACTTACCCGTTTCGAAAGCCCAATAACAAATGGAAGTCACAATTCCTTTTATTAAGGATGCTCTCATATCTTTAAATGATACAACCTGGTATCCTACCACAGTATGTCATGGGGTCCAGTGAGGACCGCAAGTTCCCCGTCTCAGGGTTGTAGCCGACTTCCCAGCAGGTCGTAAGTGAACTATCGCTCAATGGGAGCGCCTCAACGCCAGACACATCCTCTAACCCCTTCAAGATGGAAAAGGATAGATATGCAGTATGAATCGACTCAGCCACCACTCCCAACGCCGACGCTCCCAGCACTTTCCCCAACATTAACCGAGTCCTCGTCTTCGTCCTCATCAGCGGTCCCACGTGGAACCGCACTAGCGTTCGTGCTAACGGACTCGCTTCCAGCCATCACATTCTCGGATTGTCGTCTGCTACTCAAAGTTCTCTCGAGTTCTCGAACACGCCTTCGCAATGCCTCATTCTCTCGCTTCACGATGTCAAGCTCAGATCTTTGATGCGCAAGCTCTTCATAACGTTGGGTTGAGGGTATGAAGGATGAGCGAGCGCTCCCATTTGACGGCTGTAAAGGTATCTGCCCATGCGAAGCCGATCCGGTGCGTCGATGAGTGTGAATTGGGAAATGATCACTTTGATATAAAGATGACGAAAGAGAGGGTGAAGAAGCTTCGGACCGCCTTGAAGCAACAGAACTTTGTCTGCTGAGAGGATCTCGTCCATAAGAATGCGTATCTCTGGGGGGAGCAACCCCCAATATGGTGCTGCCTGCGACTCCTCCAGTGGATCCCACTGTATTTCCACTGATTCCAGTACCTGTAGCGACTGTCGCAGCGGTATTCGCACTGCGAGTGCTCAAGCTAGAAGACGATCGATGTCGCCGCGAAGGCATGGGATGGCTAGGGCCTGATATCAGGTGATTGTTGTTCTGATCTGTGGCATCTGGCAATCCAGCGGAGGCAGACGATGCATTCGACGCCACAGAGGCAGTTTGCGCGCGTAGTAGGGAGAGCTCGCGGGTTAGGCGATTGACAACTGCTTCCTGCTCTTTTTCAAGCTGCATGTGTAGATCAGCGGCGGTGAGTGGACGTGGGTGTCGGAGTGGGCCTGTTCGGTATCTTATCAGCCACGAACATGGTAGGTGAGGTATAATGTGAAGCGTTCATTACTCACCAGGGCCCACTCCCACTCCAGTATTATCTATAGGCTGCGTGTTTGAGAGAGTGTCTCTGGAAGTCATGCTCGGTGAACGAGTGCTAGGAAGCGAAGAGGGAGGAGGCATAGATTCTTGGGGTCGGCGAAGAGAGTTTGATGGCGCTCGTTGAGGAGTATATGGGGACGGAGGCATGGAGTTCAAATCGGGAGCCATGGTAGTACCGTCTACTATTTTTCGGCTTGCCTTTCGTGTTTGCAAGCTTGTGCACCCATGTGTATGTTCTCCAAGGAGGCAGGGTGGTTATATGAGGACTGAGTCACATGGTCTTATGTTTGCTCGCTATTCAGCAACAGAGGTCTGGAGAAGGGTTCACCTAGCAGTCGGAAAGCATGATGCCCCTAGGAGGCCTGGCTTCGAGGGCTAGCTCTAGAGACTTAGTCAGATCCTTCAGGGAAAAACGACACGGGCTGAATTGAGGTACTGCTGATGTGTATATGAATCCTTTGAGGTCTTCTACGATAGTAATTTCAAGGAGCGGAGCGGGGATGTCCTATCGATAAGGCCTACGATCTCCTTTCCAGCTTTCCAAAGAAGCACGAGAAGATGTAAGGTACTTTAGAACTTGGCTGAAGCATATGTAAAGAGCTTTTAAGTGCTTGGGTCTGGTAGTCCTCCTGTGTAGCTGTGAGGTGCAAAGTGGAAGGGTCAGTGCTCCAGTGGTCGAATGAACTTTGACATCATATCCGAGATGCAACCTCGAACGACCATATCATTGACCCCAAGATAACCCCAATTTCTTCATCTATAACACACTTCGCATACCTCTCGAAGTCATTGTCTTTGCCGTGATAAGCTTGCGCAGTATCATTTTCTTATCACGAGTGCCCGTGTTTCGATCCCACAGTCGATCTTCTCCGCAGACGATGCTGACTCCTCCGAAACACCACTTACCGCGATAATGCAGTCAGCATAGTCCTTCTAAGCTGCTTGAGCAGGTGTCCTATCAAAATATTGACGGGCGGCAAGGCATCATCTGGACTCTTTGATCATTGGATTCCCAGTGGCCTGTGGACCAGCTTTGCCAGCTGAGTTCTCAATCATGGGCAACTCTGCTACTAAAGAGGCCAGGCCTCCGCCAGTCCGTCTGCGCTCCAATGATAATCAACAGCCTTCTCCCAACGATGATCCAGATACGTTTCCGTCAAACACTGGACGATCCTCGCACCAAGTATACAACGTGCGAGGAGGGCGTGGTAGTCGCCCCGACCTGTCAACACTTCTCCATATTCGAAGCGGTCCACCAACAGAAACAAATGGTGTTGAAGTCCGAAGGGAGACCAAGCAAGAGAGAGAAGCGAGGAAGCTTGAAAAGGAACGAGTTGCACGGGAAAAGGAGCGAGAGCGCAGCATGCGGGAAGAACATGTGGATGGGGGCTATCTAGTTACTCAAGGAGTCTACACTGGCATCGAAGATTACAACAAAGGCGTTGTAAGACAATTAATGGTATGTATACTCAATTCAAGAATAAACACGATCGTTGATGATCTGTAGATCGAGCGCCGGATAGCACCTTTCTGGAGAGGCTTAAACGATCACTCTGATTCATGGACCGAGAATCAACTTGTTGCTGCTGCAAAAGGCAAAACTATACCTGCAGCCGACGAGATCCCGGACGAAGACGAGTTCAAGTCTGTTCCGAGGGCGGAACCAACGACCAAGACACAGGATTCAATCATGAACAGCCTCACCGTGCCCATGTCTTCTCGGTCCCAATCTCTCAACTCCGATACATCGTCCAATCCTCCGAACTTCTCCCCAGTCCAATCGGCTTTCCCCACCGGAGTTGGCGGCGTCCCCCAGTCCTCCCAAACTTCTGGGTCTGCGCTGTTCAGAGGGCGTGCGAAGACTCTGGCTGCTCTCGCTAGTCCATTAAAGAATTCTCAAGGGGAACTTACGCCACGCGAGATGCAGCTTCCTCGAGATCCATTCGTTAATGGTCAACCAATGGAGGCGTTCCTATACAAAGACGCCTCCGAGTGCCCAATCTGTTTTCTATATTACCCTCCATTTCTGAACAGAACACGTTGTTGCGATCAAGCCATCTGCTCAGAATGTTTTGTCCAAATCAAGCGTCCAGATCCGCACCCTCCCGAGCATGCTGATCCTACAGCCCCAGCGCCACCGCCAAGTGAAGAAATCCATGACCCTGATGAGCTGGTGTCTGAGCCTGCCGCTTGTCCGTTTTGTGTACAACCGGAGTTTGGGGTGACCTACGAGTCGCCCCCATTCCGCAGGGGCCTGACATATGTAAATCAAGCCTCGACCAATCCATTCACCACATCATCTTCGGCAATGTCTTCCGAATCATCACTGGCTTCTGCAATGAGCAATGGTAGCAGAATGTCACCAACGGGTTTCATGCGGAGGAGAACAATGTCAGTGTCGGCGACATCGCCCTCCGTTATCACGACGGATAGAGTGCGACCCGAATGGCACCAGAAGCTGGCGACTGCCAGGGCACATGTGACCCGTCGGTCTAACGCCGCGACGGCTTTACACAATGCTGCTTATTTGATGAGTAATCGCGGCCAAGAAGGGGAAGGACGAGCTCTAGGTGGTTTCGGAAGGCGCGGGATTCTTCGCCGAACGAGTGGTGGGGACAGCGCTTCCGGCAACGCTTCATCTCAATTGAGCATGCTGGCATTGATGTCTGAAAGGTACGCAGCAGCCGGGGCCGCTAGAGGCGAAGAAGATGGCGAGCCATCCATGACTCCTGGACCGAGGGGCAGCTCGAGGAGAAGCAGGGTTGACGATTTGGAGGAGCTAATGATGATGGAAGCTATCCGAATGAGTCTTGCATCGGAGGATGCAAGGCGGGCAAAAGAGGAGAAGGAAGCGAAGAAAAAAGCGAAGAAAGAAGAGAAGGAACAAAAAAAGGCCGACAAGGTGGCAAGAAAGGCGGGTGTTTACCCAAGCAGTGCCAACCAAAGTACCGCAGGAATCAACAGTACCTCAAGCCAGGCTTCAAGCTCTCAGATTGATATTCCTTCTAATTCTGGCAAAGGGAAAGCTCACTATTATCCTACGGATCAGGCTGCAAACGCCGATTCTCCCGAGGATCCTCAAGAGCATTTGAACAGAGCTCGCGCACAACTACTACCCGATATAGGAGCTGTTACTTCATCCTATTCCCCATCACCTTATCGGCCATCGCATCTCAGAACTCTGTCTAATGCTTCTTCGTCTGCATCTTCGGTTGATGATTCTATCCAAGGGTCATTAAAGAGCGATCTCCAGGGCCAAGGCTCTTCCTTTGACGTATCACCAAATGCCAGTGGCCTCAATATTCCGGGTTCAGCCCAAGACACGTACATCTCAGGAACACCACCAGGTGGCGGGGCAGGCATGGAACCAATGTTCAACTTTCGCAGTCTAGCTGCAATGGTCGGTCATGACGATAAATCCGGGACAGCTGCACATGAAGAAGACATAGCGCAGAGGCATGAACCCGGCGAGAGTTCTAATAAGATGAGTGACACCGCCAACAGACTAAATCCAAGATCTGGTGTGGAGCGCAACGACGACTCTAGACCACTGCCTGATGCTGCTGCGAGTCAAGCTCAGGACACTTCCAAGATGGAGTTACCTAACTTCCATCTCACCACTTCATCCGGGACCAACTCTGAGTTCGATGACACGAAGCATGCAGCAATGGGAACGAATGATATATCAATGAATCACGTACACACTTGAAGACAAACCCATGAGAATATTGTTGAATGATTATGAAATGAGACCCCCTACTTACCAAGGAATGCATTCCAGGGCGCCAAAGGTATACAGATGATTTTTGGAGTTATTTGGGTAGACTTGGTGGATTTTTTGCAGGCACTCACGCCATGTCTTCCAGGCGTTGTGGCCATACTTGCTGCAAAGGTCGAAAGACATTGTTATCAATGGCATATACATTGCAAGTAAATCTCCCAGAAATCGATTACATTGACCGAGTTTCTCACTACCAATGCATACCTCCTCAAGCTTAGTTCAGACGTAACAGTGCTCAAGATTCACCGTGGCGCGTTGCAAAGGGGAAAAAAGGTGTCCTCCACATAGCAATTGATAGGGAGCTGCAAACCTGGACCCTTGTGTTTGGCACTCGCGGCACTCAGCCACAGGAAAATGACGTGGGGTAAGGCAGCACCCCTTCCTTGACCACTTTGGCTACTCCTCAACCAATTCGAACCGTTCTCAACTCTCCACAGATTACCACAGTCCTCTAATTCTTATCACCTATAGAACACGGACCAAAAAACACAAAGAACTCCAACCTGAATTTAAATCCATCATGTCTTCCACAGTCGTACACGTGCGTACCCCGCCTGAGAGGTCCATCTTGGTAGCAACCTGACTTGTCTCTATCTAGGTCAAGAACATTGCCCACAACACCAGCGAGAAGGAAGTGAGAGACTTCTTCAGCTTTTGGTATAGTTTTGCAACTCATCATATTGCGAGAACTTATACTGATGACGAGTAGCGGCAAAATCACATCGCTCTCAGTCACTCCCACCTCCGAGTCAGCAGAGAGTCCTCAGAGCGCTACAGTGACATTTGAGAAAGAGACGTACGTCCAAATACTTTCGCTTCATCATGGCCCAACTGACGTACTATCAGCGCTGCCAAGACTGCCCTTCTCCTAGACAACACCCAACTGGGCCCCTCCCAAGTCCAAGTCTCGTCCGCGGCAGGCATATCAGAGCTTGCCGGCAACAACACCGAAGACCACTCCCGTGGTCAGGACGACGATATTACCCAAGAGGACAAGCCGCGCTCGCGCATCGTAGCAGAGTATCTAGCTCACGGATATACGCTCAGTGATGGTGTACTGCAGAAGGCTATCGCCCTCGATAATAAGCATGGCGTCAGCAACCGCTTCACCAACGCTCTAGCGAATTTTGACGCGAAATACAAGGCGACGGACAAGGCAAGGGGTATAGACCAGAGCTATGGTGTGACAGACAAGGCATACGCTGGATGGGGAACCCTCAATTCATACTTTGAAAAGGCCGTGAGCACGCCTACTGGCCAGAAGCTTGTCAATTTCTACACTCAGGGAGATAAGCAAGTCCGTGATATCCATGCTGAGGCTCGTCGCCTGGCAGACATGAAGGCCGGGAAGAGCAGCAAGTCAGAGAACGAGAAGACGATGGAGCATGTGTCGGGGACAGAGAAAACCACGTGCCAGTGCGGAGGCAACACGGGAACTTGCCCCTGCGCAGAGGGCAAATGTGCTTGTAGCGGATGCTCAAAAGCTGGACTTCAGGGCGAACACACTGCTACTGGACCGACTGATACCGTTGCTGACACCTCTGGAATTGAGCCTTTGCCTGAAAAGTCTGGCTAGGTGATGAATATGGATGCTGAGATGGTACGTTTCATGAATTGGTTGACATGACTGTAGTACTTGATGAATGGCAGCAAGGCAAGCCCATATCCTCCATAGGTTTTTAGCTTAGCATGCAATGATGATATCTTTTTGATAGCAATTGTTCAGACACATAACCTTTTTACAAGAAATTGCATGTGAAGATTCATTCGAGCTGGAACTGTCATTGACTTTACAGCACCTTTGAGTATCGTGTCACCTTGTGAGGCGAGATACGCCAGAGGGTTTGCGGATTCTGCATTAGCATGCCTTTCTCAGTAGATGACAGAATCCTAGGTACGTTATCCATTGCCGTTGCTTATGATCAGTGTCTACGTCTCAAATATCTCGATTCACTGGCTCTACCCCATACCACACATCAGTTCATAGAAGGAATACTTTTCTTTTCATTTCGAAGATGAGTGTGTCAAATTGAACGTGCGTAGAGCACTGGCGCAATGAGTTATTTCTTATGAGTCAAGACGGATGGGTCAGGAGTGCATTATCAGGAGGCATGATTCATTAGGTAATTACAGTCATGAATTTGGCCCACTGCATGCGCATAGTGCCTGCACGTTCCCACTAAAATGCGCATCAGAATTTGATCAAGAGGATATCTCTGTCTTCCAATTCGCCTAAATATTAGCGTATTTTATCGGACCGTGCGTTCTCTTTCAAGAGCCCGTCGAGGTGACCTCTGTCTCCATCGCTATCCACCACGCCACTGAAACGCTCTGGAACCTCTGCCGTCACCACGAGCCACTCCAAAATCAGGAGCGTACCTCCAAGGCTGTGGGCTTGAAATCTGGTTTGAGATGCCATGTCCGAATCGACCGTGGTTCCATAACTTGGCGCATCCGGTAATTCTGATACTCATAGAGCGGAAACGACTCTTCCTTGCTGCTCGTGGTATCTCGGTCAATAAATTGTTCGTTGACCCTCAGTCCAGGCCACATAGACCTTATCTGCGCAAACGCACCCGTATACCAGCGATCCCACGGGGCAATGCTGTTTAGCAGAGCATACTCCGACCATGACATCGCGTAAGGATCAGTATGAGTATGAGTTTGATGATCATCTTCCCGGGGTCGAAATACATTCTGTAACGCGTCAAAATTTTGAACCTTGATAGCCACAATAGTCAACAGCTCTAATGATAGCTTTGAGAGGGCGGCGGCGGTGGCACATTTGTTGTGTGCGGCAAGGGAGATAAGATGGACAATAGCTGGGAATGACAAGACGTGTAGTGTGAGTGTCTTTAAAACCGGGCAGCCCTTTGCAACTTGCTCCACAGCAAGGCAAATGGTCGTATCGACGTGATGGGCAACTTCGTTGGTCCAGTAGACGTTCTGCCTATACTCGTCCCACGCAGCAGTGGGCGTGTGGGAGTAGTCAAAGCTCACATGCTGCAAGAGCGAGAAGCTTGTTTGCTGGCGCTTGTTCAGCATCAAACCCTTTGATAGGGCAGGAAAATGGAGCTTGTTGCAGCTGTAGAGTATACTGAGACCCTCGTTGTAGATTGTACGGCATGTAAACAAAAGCGCAGTAGCTGGCCAGCTAGGCAGTCGGACCTCGTTGCGATGGACAGCTTTTTGGGACGAATTCGGAGTTGCAGGCACTTTGGTTGCGACCAATCTTCCCGCTCTGCCTGGCTTGATTGATTCGATTCGGCGCAGCTTGGAAGAGCTGATCAGGGTGAGCTTGTAAATCGTGTTCCTGAGCTCACTCGGGAGCTTGAGGAAAGGAAACGGTATGTAGGCTGCACGCTTCGTCGGTTGCCGCATGATGATCTTGGCTTTAGCGATCGAGGCATACTATTCGCCATTTCGCCGTCAGCATTACCGTTCAAAGATATGTCAGAAGTGATGAGACATATTGGAAGAGTATACCACCCAGAAGATACTTCTGAAACTTTTCTCGCAACCCCCGAAATGTCCCGAATGGGGAGACTATGAGCTAGAAAAGTCAAAAGACTTACCTTGTAGATGTCGTTCTTGAACTTGCTGGGGAGCTTGAGGGAAGGCAATCTAGACACTGCAGTGTGCTTCATTGGCCGCTCCATGACAATGTCTGTCTTGGGTACAACCTGTTTTTTCTTGTGGCGTACTTGTTTTGACTGCTGACGTTGAGGAGCCATCGTCGTTGGTGATGGTTGAAAATGAGGTCAGTGGTGGTGAGGCGTTGATGTTGAGATGGTTTCTGAAAATTGAAAGCATTAACTTTGTTGGCCTACGCCGATATTGGGGTCGCAAAGTGCAAGAACGACGCAGGTGATCGCGCCGGTTCAAGGCATCTGTTGTTCACACAAAGAGAGTGACAAGCTTTTTAGCTTCTAGAAGTGATTGGGAACAAGATCCGCTAATTGTGTTGAGAGCACGGTTCTTGTCGAGTAGCCTAGGCACCTTACCTTTCATCTACAATTTCGCCTCCTCAGGCTTGATATATCCATCTTTTCCTTCCACGCATTTGTAAACTCTCCCGCCCTTGCCAAACATCTCTCTTAAATCCCTCGCAATTATTTCGGGTCTTTCCCAGGCCGCGAAATGCCCTCCAGATTCGTTATCACTTTCATAAACTACAGGACCTAGCGTTCGACCCCAAGTCTTTGGCACGACAGTAAGCTCCTTGGGGAAGTACGCAAGGCCGAGCTTCACATGGGGTATATATCGTTCCGTTCGCTCGCGGCCTAGTTGATTGTCATGCGAGGCTTCGTAGTAGATACGTAAGTTGGCAGCAGGACCCGCAGTGGAAAATAGGTAAATAGATACCCATGTGAGTATTTCATCATCAGTCCACGGATAGCTGTCTGTCCAATCGTGCAGCTTCTCATATATCCACGCAAGAAATCCTACGGGGCTATCAGCCAAAGCATAGCCAAGCGTTTGTGGTTTGGTCCCTTGCTCCATGCGGTAACCGGATCCCTCTTTCAAGAACCAGTTGCTACGATCGATGCCAGCTTTGTCGCGTTGACTGTAGGGAGTGAGTGTATGCTGGGTAGCAAGGATGGGGTTTGAGAGGAACGTGGGTGCGTGACCGCGAACCATGTTGATATGCGAAGCCTGGACATGGTGTGGGTAAAGAAGGCCCATTATCCGCGTTATCATGCAACCCCAATCTCCGCCTTGGGTCACATATTTATCATATCCAAGCTTGAGCATGAGCTTGTGACATGTCTCGGCATACTGGGGCAAACCGAAACCCTTCTTTTTCGTTCCCGATGAGAAGCCGTAGTTGGGGAGCGAGGGCGCGACAATGTGGAAGGAAGGAGTTTCTTTGCCATCGCCAGCTAGTAGGGGAAGAAGCTTAGTGACTTCAAGAAAGTTTCCTGGCCCTATATGATTTCAGTTGAGAGCTGTCCACTTGGAGAGGTACCCTACAGCCGTGAGAAAATAGCAAAGGTATTGCTCCATTCACGTCACTTTTCTGGTATACGAAATGAATGTCGAGAGATTCGAAGCCATCGACTTGAATCGCGGTCTTGAAGTTTGGCAATTCATTGATCTTGGCTTCTTGTTTCCTCCAATCATACTTGTCCTTCCAGTAAGCGGTTAATCGCTTCACGTCGGCCAAGGGAGCACCATAGTTCCATCCAGCCTGGTCGAGTTCATCGGGGAAGTCTGTATTTTCAAGCTTCTGGGCGAGCTTTTGGAGCTTGCCTTCTGGTACTGAGATTGTGTAGGGCTCGATCGACGACGCCATGGCCTTTCGAAAGTAGTGTTGGAAGCATGAATTCAAAACCAAGTATTGGAGAGGTTATGAATCAGAATAGTGTCAGCATTTAGTGAAGACGCGCCTGTCATTGTAAGCGGTTCCGGCAGTGACGTATTTCTCTAGTGGGGTTTCTGGAAATGTTATGAGTATTTCTGCCCCTCCAAACAGCCAGTCTTGGATAAATCATCAACATTTCACTCCAGTCCACAATTACACAGAACGCAAATCCATTTAAGTACAAAATCCTATACTTTAAGTAAGTGAACCGCACATTCAGGGAGCTTTCGATTGTCCGAGTGACCTCCAGTCCATATCTGCAGCATCGATCAATTGTTGCACCGAACAAAATGGCGCACCATAAGACAGCTCTAACATACCTTACTTTAGACCAAACCAATCCACACACCCCACAATTCCTCCCAACTAAAGCCATTCAGCCAGAATGTCTGCACCTAACGCCGGCCGTCAATCACCTGAGCCAGAAAAGCAGTCGCACGAGCAAACAGGGATCCCCGAGTCTGGTCAGATCGATGCGGCATCTAGCAAAGAAGCTGCAAAGGAGTCAAGCGAAGACTCCAAGCACAATGTGTTGGAGAGCAACCCGGTTGGTCCTATGGAAGACGCCGCTCATGAGAAGGTCAGCAAGGAGGGGCGTGGAGATGTTTAGGACTCATTGGATTGTACAAAGGCAGTCGAGCTGGGCTTTGGCATACCAATAGACGTTGAAAGTCAGCAATGGAAGTCATGAGGTGGTCGAAGCTATGATGTTGCAGCATGTGAGCTTGAACCAGTCATCAGCAAGTGAAAATCTGTTTAGAACGGCCAGTATTTGCGAGATAACAGATGCTCCTGGTATCAAACAAACCCAAAGCCTAAAGTTGCTTAACTCCAACGCTGTAATATGCCCGAGTAGTCCACTGTCATAAATGCATGTGACGTTTCTCCAAAGCAAACCTCTCAATTGTCGGGTTGGTTCGACACTGGAATATAGCTGCTTCTCTCCCTAGCACTCTGCATCATCATAGTGTCAGCATTATGTTATGATCTGATTGGTATTTGCCCCTTACCTTAAGCCACTTTCCAACCCAAGGCTTCGCAGCCGCCCATATCAGTAGCCCAGCCGTAGCAAAGATGAAAATGAAAACCACCGCCTCGTCTTTCCTCGAATCTCTTTCTACAACCGAGCCTCGTTAGTCTTACAAATTCCCAGTACGCATGTTCCATCACCTCGCTGAAGTGACTCACGAAAGCAGGTTGCAAATATATCCTCCATCCCTGCCCCCTTACAGATCGGTAGATCAAGATGTTTACAGTACTGCCGATTGCAGTCGTTGCAGTTCCCAGCTCTGAATTCTACTCTATCCTCCTCCTCTTTCTTGCCACCATCCAATTCTTTGCCTGGCTTTGGAATGGCCGAAGGATTTGAGGGTGGGTCTTCCGGGAGTGGCTCTTCGAGCTCATCATTTTCCGTGCTTCGAGCTAAGAAGAGGAGCGATGTCTTGGGACTGGTGGAGGTCGGAACATCCATAGGAATAATAGTGCTATTGCTGAAGCAAGTGCATTTGCAGAAGGAGGTCGGGGCTATGTGTCTATCAGTAGGGACTGAGTTTAAGGTCTACCAGGAATCGTACAGGCTGCTTCTATGAGACATGGAAGGGCAAGGAGGGACGCAAGCCCGAGTAGCAGTCGCGATCTTGACTTCATGGAGCTTATGCTTGGTAAAGTGGCTCGAGTGGGTGCACGACACTGAATGGAGCCTCCAGACCAATGTGACAGCCTGATGATTAGGTCCACATGCGTGTGGATCTACTAAACAATTGCGTGAGCTGACCTCAAGTGCATGATGCTGTGCTTCGACAGCCATATCACAGTAATGATCTCTTTTCGAATAGCAAGATTAAGATAACATAATTGTCTTCTAAGGACAACAGTGTAGCTATGACATTTGTCTAGACACTTTGGTTTTGGTATACGCTATGGCGCTCAAATGTTGTCGCTCAAATATCAGAAATCTATTCGTTTTGCATGATTCCCATCTCTAACCTTTTTGCCCCATATCCAGCGCCAAAATATCTTTCGTGTGCATCGTGACCCGAGAGCTTTTGCGTCCAAGGTAGGGTTGGTGTGCGTCTCAATGACCGTTTGCTCCATTAGCCTGACCCTTGACGACCTTTCGCCTCGTTCGCACAGCATCTGCAAGTTGCTCGAGCATTTCGACAGTTGTATCCCAATCAACGCAGGCGTCTGTAATGCTGACACCCTTCTTGAGTCCTGCTGGCCCCTCTGACGGCACCTTTTGGGCGCCTTCATTGATGTAGGATTCGATCATAACCCCAACGATACCTGTCTCCCCTTCGCGCAATTGATCACCAATGGTTTGAGCTACTTTGGGCTGGTTCTTGTGGTTCTTCAAGGAGTTACCTGGTATGTGTCAGTGAAGTTATCGCATGGGCGCGTATCAGCAGGCCTTACCGTGAGAGCAGTCAATCATCATGATCTCTTTCTGGCCCTTCTTTCTTAAAGCCTCCCTTGTGCCTCTCACACTATCCTTGTCAAAATTTGTTCCATTTGTACCGCCCCGTAAGATGATGAAACCATGCTCATTCCCACTCGTTCTGGTAATTGCGGCAAGTCCCTGCTTGGTGACACCCATGAAATGATGTTTGGAAGCCGCCGAGCCCACAGCATCAATCGCTACACTTAGGGAACCATCGGTACCGTTCTTGAAGCCCACAGGAAACGACAATCCACTAGCCAGCTCTCGATGTAATTGCGATTCTGTAGTCCTCGCGCCGATCGCGCCTAAGGAGATCAGATCTGCGAGAAATTGTGGAGAGACTGTATCCAGCATTTCGCTCGCTATTGGCATGCCTAATCCTGTTAAATCGCAGAACAACTGTCTCGAGACTCTCAGCCCTTTGTTGATCTTGAATGTTTCATTAATCTCGGGGTCATTGATCAACCCCTTCCATCCCACCGTCGTTCGTGGCTTCTCCAAATAAGCACGCATGATAATACAAAGTTCGTCGGCAAGCTTGTTTGAGAGGTCATAGAGGCGATGGGCATATTCTACGGCTGTCGAAGGATCGTGGAGGGAGCAAGGGCCAACAATTACAAGAAGACGGTCGTCTTGCCCAGTGATTATCGCGATTGCTTCCTGACGACCTAATGCTACGGACCGATATGTATTGTCGGACTGATAGCAGGATAAAGTCAATTTCGCTGTTTCATAGGAATCTTTTCATATGAACGATAGGCAAACTCACAGCTGGTATTTCCGACTGGAGAAGCTGAGGTGGAATGAGGGGATCCTGGCCCAGGACTGCAAAATCGTCCATATTAGCGAATCATGTTTGCAAAGGACTATGGTGACATTAATTGTACCTCGAGTATTCTCATTGAAAGACAGATCAACCTCTGCCACAGGCATCGTGAACGTAGATGTGAATGCGGTGGGTGTGAATGAGGGGCGGTGATTCCACTGCAATATAGTTGTGTCAGGTGCGGGTGAAGAGGCCTCACGAGGGAGAAGGATGTTAGCTAATTGGTGGTGTGAAGTGATTGAGAAGTGGTGAATATGATTGCAAAGATTTGAATTGGTGTAGCGGTCTGCTCTCTCATGCGTCAGACCTGATGGAGCGGCCAGACGAGGTACCTCGGGTACTACCCGTTGTCCCGGTATTGAAAAACGGTAGAACTAGTGGTAATTACGCTGGCCTTGGCGAGCTTGTCACTAATGGCCACTAGGTACCCTCGTACCTTACCTGTTTGGATTGCTCTTGTTTCAGGATCTTCCACGAGTGGGCTAGAAGCATCCAAGCTTCTGCGTACAATCTCATTCCCTAATGATCTACTTTCCCTAATCGCTGCCGTTATTACGCAAAGGCTTCTGCATATTTCTTCTCTCATATCCACCTACCTTCCGGCCGTTCGTCAATTCTCTTCTGCAACATCTTCAGCCTCACTCAGCTTTGCCTCACAAGCTTTATCAACCAGCTACCCCACACTACCAGCAACTATGTTTGCCTCAAGGAAGCGTGCTCGTGATGAGATCGAAGAAGACTCTATACAATCGCAGCATGCTTCGAAAGTTGTTGTGAGCTTTCCTCTCCTAAACGTAACGCGTTGTTGCTAAAACCTCCCCAGAAACAAGAAAAGCAACGGACTCTGCCGTTTCGATGTTCACCGAATACAAAACATATACGGCCCTTTTCTCGATCACCACGGACCAGACCAACACCCCTCTTTACCCAAACTGTCACGCCTGCAGACTCCGAAGAAGAAGAAAACTCGCCACCCTTCGCCTCCTCCCATGAAACACAACCGGAGCATTCCTCCCAGCTGGCGACAAACATCATCGCCGATAGCGGAAACAGCTATGACTCGGACATGGATATGATGGACTCACAGCCCATGGCATCACCCCGCCCATGGGCCTATCAAGTCTCCATGCAAACTCCCCACACATCACCATGCACCATCGCCCCTCCACAGCCTGTATTCAGAGAATCCTGCAGCGGCACCTCGAATTCTGCCTTCGGGGGCAGATTACCTACACCAATTTACGGGTACTTCCAACAATCCATAGACTTGAAAATGGACACGAGTGAGAATGAAGAGACCTTGTTACCGCGGTCGCAGAACGAGATCGAGTATGGAATGTATGCACGACGAAGGCGGCTGCCGACCCCAATTGATGAAGATGAGCCTATGGACGCTCCAACAAGTCCACCAATGCTATCCGAAGCGATGTTCCGGCGGTTCGCTATTGGCAACGATTCCCACTGCAACAGACAATCTCCTACCCAGACAACATCAGGCTTTGCGGCGTCGCCAAGAGGTGCAAGGCTGTCTTTCTCGATGGGCGTCAGGGCAGACTGCGAGTCGTGCAGGAACAAGGTCCCTGGTCATTCGAACCACATATTCAGGTCGTGATTTCGACAATATTGACGCCTTTACGACTTTTACGATGCCGAAGTCCAACGAGCACCACTCATTGCATCGCAACTGTAAATCAACTAGCTTTAGCGTTGCTACCTGCATAGCGCTATCTTCGTATTTCAACGCCTGCTCGTGTTCATAGCTGATACCCCGTATATAGCTCGTATCCATTCAGTCTTCCCTCAATCCTGTGTTGATTCATTGTCGGTATACCACCAGAATCTTACAATGATCAGGCTTCTGTGTGCAACAACCTGCCCTCCAAATTATCACCTGAACATTCTCCATGACGTTCACCCGCCCACTCAGCTTGCCCGGGTAAATTACTAGACCTGGACCCGACCCTATGTTTCATCATTCATGCAAGATCTAGACTTGTCCAAACATCTTTCTATATTTATTTTCCGTCCCCACCATTCCCCGCCATCCGAGAACAAGATTGAAGAAAGTTGAGCATTATGGTGGCCATCCGACTTGGTCGCATATCGGTGTTTGTATAAGCGCGCCTCTCCCAACCGCGTGGAGCATCACCTTGAAACAGCGAAAGTCAACTAGTTATTTGCAAAGGGGTCTTTAGTCCATAGTCACGGTACGGGTGCTATAATTACCAATGGTTGCTTTGATCATGAGGGTCCCGGGGTGGACTAGCAGGAGATATGATTGGACAGAGCTGTTTCTCGAGTGGAGATGCTCGTGCTCATGTTTTCGAAATTGATTCCGAGACTTGCCACGGAAACATCAGACAGCCATTCAGATCTGTCTCAGGCCTTGCTATCCGATCTCTCAATGAGAGCTAGGAGATTGGGTCTGGGAGACTTGGTATTGGAGCTAGAGAGGTATATTCGCAGTGTTTTACAATACTGGTATTGTCAGGATTAGTGGTGGGACTTTGATATCTCCCACGTGAGATTGGGCAACAAACCCATTATTCCTGATCTGATCAGGAGTTCACGAGCAGAATGAGCGCCAAAATTCATGAATTGCTGTCAGTCGAATGATAGACGTGCTACGCCACGCCTCAATTCCCATCAACGTGTAACATCAGTAATTAAATCCTTCGCTGACGATGCTATCAGGGAGGCCTATTGAGCCTGTCTTATCCTTATGCTTTATCAGTTCCTCGTCAATAAAGTCCACCAAGCTAGCTTGCTTCTTCTTGAACGTCTTCTCCCGAAGCCTCAACATTCCATCCAGTGGTCCGTTGGTCACTTGCCAGGACTTTGCCGCCGCAACGAAGACCTCCGCAAATTCCTCCTCGCGCGTCTTGTCAGGACCCACTCCACCCGCCTTGCTACCAGCCACTTTTTGACATTCTCCAACGTCGCGCAGGAGAGATATGATATCTATAGCTTTTACACGGGAGTCGCAATACTGCTCCCATGGAATGACTGGGTCGTAAAAACCATACTGCGGACCTGTGAGGTCGACGGCGTAGACTTCACCGTTCGTCAAAGTGACTCGATTAATGCAGTGTTTTGAATCGGTGTTGTCAACATGGTACCCGTCTCCTTGAACCGCGATGACTCGTCGGCGGTAGGCCTTGGGTTGGTGAGTAATTTGAGCGACTTGTTGAGCGGTATCTGTAATTGTTAGTGGTTTCAGCTATACGCACGTATGGCGTGTAGCACTCACCAAGAAGCAGTATATCCATGAGAACGTGTGCAAAGCCGGTCGAGTTCCCACACATCATGTAAGTCAGGAGAGTCAATCTATCCTCCTCGCTATTGCATTCCTTCCAGACAAAGGGGAATACCTCAGGGTTGTCGTCATCGGCATCAGGGAGATAAATATAGATATCGTCTCCCTTCTTTTCAACCTTTGTGACGCCTATAGTTTCGAACTTCTCCAAGTAACGGAAGAAGACCAATTGCGCCGTAGCTCCTGCGCGGTACATTGCTCGGCGATCCTGTGCTTTCTTGCAAGCGTACTTGTGTCTATCCCTATCAGCTAACTGACAAGCTGGGCTGCAGTACCAAATCGTTCCGACTGTCTTCCCATCGAGATCGGGTGAGTGATGGCAGCCGTTGCATACCAGGATTGCGTCTTTTTTACAATGTGTGCACGAATGGCATGACTGCTCTCCCTCCGATGATATGGAGCTCATGACTAGTAGTGAGGCTCAACTTGGTGCAAGGTTGTGGTAAGCTGATGATGTGCTTGATGAAGAAACAGAGAGGATGCAACTAACCCATGATATATATTTATTTTGTGATACAATGCAAGCTTTGTGTTACATAAACGTAAGGAACAGGACCATGGATCCTGTTAAGATGGAGTCTAGGCATTCGTATTTTCCATTGCGTGTTACTCAAGATAAGCAAAATCGCCTCTCTTGTATATCTCTATTGATCATCTTTCGACTCGCAAACACTGCATCACTCCATTTTCTGACTCAATTTGACATGCTCATGCGAATAACACAACAAAGACTGCAGTCTTGTACCTCTGCATCTTATTGGTACCCATCATTGTCTGCCCGCGATGATCAAACGACAATCAAATCAACGATGAAGTGTTCAACTAGCACCGTCGCTACAAGATTGCTATCACACAATATGGCTGAGATTGGTGGTGGATAACTGCATTGTACAGATAACAGACTAGTTTGACTAACAATTCTCATCGTTACAGATATTGGCCAGCCATCTCGTGCTAACGTCAATGAAAGGGTTCAGTGCCATATTCTTTTTTGATCCTTGCAGGTCACAAGCAGCGAATGATTGACCAGAGGGTTCCGGTTCGGGGGCGAATATCGAAATGTTACTGTGGTGATGTTTTAGCGATCCTGTCTTTTGACGCTAGTCCCAACTAGGCTACGGCGTCATAGATGTAAGGAATCACTGGCCATTAAAAACCCCAGCGACCAGAAACAAATTATACACCCTGAGAAGACTGTAACCAGCTATCATATATTTGGTACAAACTTGTAGATACGAGTAGGATTCAGCGTTCTGGAGCCAAAGTAAGGCATCAATCCACTGGTCCTGAAATTGGAAAGGAACTGGTCTAGCTCCGTACTGGGTTGGTTTTAGAGCCGGTGCATCTTTCTAACGCCATTTAGTTCTAGTGCAGTTTGTTGCAACAGCCCAATACAGATATTCTAAATTCTCGTCGAGTAGTTACGCTCCCTCAACCATCATGTCGTCCACAGGCCGGCTCAGGACTGTAGCCAGTCGAATTACATTACGGGTTGTACCTTGTTCAAGCTTCGTATGTCCACAATGCCGCCTCCATGCCATAGCGCCAATCCCCAGAGGATCTTCATTGTCTGCATCCGTCCTCCAGTCTCGAGCATACGCCAGCTTCACTGATAGAGTAAGGAAGAAGATTTGGGGTTCTGAAAACCCTCCAGGGCTAGAGGATCCGTATGGCAGTCAAAGTGTATTGGATCAGCGAAACAGGGAACAGGAGTTGGAAGACGAGAGGAAAGGAGCAAAGACACAGGTGGCACCTTCACCTGAAGACCCAGAGGAAGAGCACAAATTATCAGATTACGTGGCCAAGACCACTTGGGATGGAATGGAAACAGTGGGCTACGAAGGTTGGGGAAGAGAGGAATGGGACAAAAAACACCCTTTTGAAGGGTTCGTGGGTTTATCACTAGACGCCTTTCGCAAATGCTGACTGATGACTAGTTATTTGAATCCTAAGAAAGCTGATCGACGCGAGATAATTGCTGCCATACACCGAGCGCTGGTCGAGATCTACACTCTAAAGCAAGAAGGGCTACCCCTGAGCATGGATTACTTTGCATTTGACCTGGATAACGACTATGCCAGACAGCTTGCGGAAGGCTCCAAATTCGAATTGAATGCTGTTGAAGGAACTAAGGTTGTAGTTGAGGACGAGGAACTACGACAACAGATTCTTAAAAGTGTGAAGCCAAAGGGAGACACATTGTCCCTCAGGAAGAGTCGCAAGCAGCGGAGAATGCAGGACACTATTCCTCAGGAAGAGTTGCAGGCAGCGGCCAACACAGATGAGGGGCAAGGGATTAGCAATGATCCAGAATACATGTTCGAGCAAGAATCTGCAGCCTCCCTATCTGGGCACGACGGTGTGGACACCGAGTCTTTTGCAGAAGACGAGCACTCCGAGGACGTGCGAGAGGCTGCTTCTTACCACATTCTAGGTGGTGAATATGAGATCAAGCCTGCCGATGACAGCTGGCGCAATATAAGTCTCGATGATCCGCAGATCAAATTCGCAGTGAGTCGCTGTTGTCGCTCTGAATACCATTCCTTCTTACGCTGTTACAGGTTATCAAGCGAGTCATGCAATTGACCGGCGTTCGTATTCCAGACCCTGACATCTCAAGCATCACGTCTACAAAGGCACTTCTTGGCCATCTCGTTCGGAAACCCAAGGCCAAGAGATTAGCAGAAAGCCTCTTCGCAAATGAGGTAGCAGAACTCCCGAACGTCCAAATAGTGGATCGCAGATATACTCCCATTGACAAAGAGAAAGAAGTTGGACGATGGAAGGTGATAGAGAAAGAGTTGACAGCCCGAGGCCTTCCGATCACGGGGAACGAAGCAGGTCCCGATGCAATGACAGTTGCCACATGAAGACCGCGGATACTGGATTGACTGCAGAGTCCCAAAGCAAGTGGTTTTGTCAGTGCCAAGGAACATCAAGATATAGTAAAGATGTGGAAGGAAGTGGCTTCGCACCGTGAGTGTTGCGGCCGAATTGTCTGAGTGAGGATGAGAGCTCAATTATTAGTGTGGGTGTGGCCTTTTGGGAGTGTGGCCATTGGGTCTCGGCCGAGGATTTGATGGCTCGTACCTGCGCTATTTTGATGGAGGCACAATTGTCTTGGCGCTTCAGCTTGTTGGCGCAGCCCCGAATCCCGTTTCCTGACGGGCCAGTAACAACGCACGAATATGCGAATTCACCAATAAACTCGCCTACACACACCCCAAACGCGCCATACTAACCACTAGAGTGTCAGACACTTGGCTTGCCTTACTCCAACGCATACAGATCGGAAACTCAAAGGAACAAGCATTGCTGCAAGGATTTGTTTCGTTTGGCTACTCGTACCCAACACACATGCACTCTTCCAAATCATGGTCTCTTTGATCCTTACTTATTCACGTTCGCCTTGGCGTTCTCGCAGTCTGGAGCCCAACTGGAGCACCGCTCCCTGATCCTTGTCTTTACACAACACATAAACACAAACCAGTCACACCGGTCTTCCATTTTCAATATCCAAGCAATCCTCGCCGACGGTCCTACGCTGCCATACCCCGCTCTGATATATCATCCGAAACCCTTCCCTCGCATCTTTCCTTGCCCATCCAACCATGTATCGACCTATTCTCTGCCTGGCGCTGTGTTGCGTTGCACACTCACTCAACGTACTGCAGTATGTCGAACAGCATGTGGAGGAAAGTGTTGAAGACACATCAACAGCCTGCTCGCATGAGCAATACGCCGACACTGCAGTAATGGCGTGGCCAGGCAGCTCATGGTACTTCTGCATTCCTGTCCAACTCCTTTGACTATTCTCCGGCTTCTTGCTTTGGCACGACAACTAATCAATGGCTCACCGCTAGCTCTTCCGACGACCCCAGCTTCTTCTCTCTCCCAAATCCATATCTGCTGTCCTGCCCTCCCACGAAGATCAACACAAAATGCTTCCCCATCTGGGAAGAATCAAGCGACTCATCAGCAGTGCACTGGGAAGAGCTCAACGGTGCACTCCATCCAGCAGAACAACAGACTACCTCACAAGTAGAGCTCCGTCGTCGTAGACGCTCCATCCCCCTCTCTACCGATTATTCGGCCCCCACTACCTCAACAACAGGCTACGAAGCTCGCTCAGTCAATGTGAAATGGCCCGATAGAATGATGCACGCTATCTTCTACATCGACGCGGGATGTCAGGACATTGATGATACTCATGCGGAGGGTGTTTGGCATGTGGAGAGGAGAGGGACGAGGAGGGAACAATGTGTTGAGCTGGGTGAAGGACAGTGGGCAAGCATAGAGTTCATGAGACAAGATGAGTGGGAGGTGTTTGAGAGGAGACGGAAGGGTTTGGATGATGGAGTTGGCAAGTGGGGATGGAGGGGTTGGTTGTGATGGGGCAGGCTTGATGCGTGTGACTCCCTTCCGGTCCTCAGCGATGGCGTACAGGAGTTCGAAGGGCAGAGATGCTTGCCTACTTTGCTTTGATGGAGTTCGCATCCAAAAGAGACCACACTAGAGCTTTCTTGAACAGAAACGATGTTGCTGCTTAGCAAATACTACTTGCTGCCGTGTCTAAATCCGCAAAAAGGTGAATAGGGCCAATGACAGTTCCAAGAATATCTCGATGTATAGATAAGCCTTTTGGGGACCTGTCAGCAGCGGGAAATGTCTTGGGAGCGGGATCCTTGCCAAGAATGCCAGCCTCCATGTAACCGTTTCAGCCAAGAGAGCTGAGGCTGTGTTGTTCGCCTTGCCCGATCCTGCTCCGAGCATACCAATCGATGATACTTGCATTGTGGCACTGCTAACCAGAGCAGATGTCTTTGAACACCTAGACTCTTTCGACTCTAATGTGATCTTATTCACAATCTCTCCACCCCCAAAAACCAAATCAGGAACCGTAACCCCATGTCTATCCTACACAGCCAGGATCCTACGCGGCTCACATGATTCTCGCCTCAGGCCGGCCATAAAATGGTCTGTTTGCCTGCAGGAAGGCTCCTACGTGTAGCTATGTTTCGACCTTGTTGGCAGAAAGCTGGCCTTTCATGCACTAAGCGCTTAGATCGAGCGACTGTTTGCTTTTCACGCGATACAGTAAGCCTACGAGATCGCGTGTAGAATCGAACGTTGATTTATAGCGATTTCTTAAAATGAACTAATATTTTCCTTCAATTGACCTCGCAACAAATCAAAGCGTTGTTGACCAAACAACAACAACCTTGTCTTCCAAAGTCGAAATGGATGGATCAACATCTTGGAGCAGAAATCTATCGTTGTTGCTCCATAAAAGGACAGTTAGTAGACTTGTAGAGTTTTTGAGCCCAAGTCAGGCAAAAGATCAATGAGCTAACCCCATTTGTCTCGAGAGACAACATACATTAGCGTCTTGGCACCTACTGCATACCTAAGATTACATGAATTAGCATCGACGAGCCATCAATGCAACAGCACTATTGAAGATCTGGGTTCGAGATGACTCATGAACTTGTACAGACAGAACTCACAACCCAATAGCCTGATACCTAGACAGTTCTTGTAACAGCTGCTCTTAATAGTTCTACTGATAGTATTCAAGATGGCAGATACGTCATCTGTTCCCAAGCCCAGTCACATCAGCGGTGGCTGCTTATGTGGTGCTGTGCGGTACCAGTTAGACTTTCCCGAGGACTCTGACTGGCCTCCAGGCGTACGTCGTGTTCTTATCCTTAAGTAATGCTTGCGAAAATTGCGCTCATGCATTTCAAAATTCACGCCAATCCAAGGCTTTGAAAATTTCTTTGCGTTTTATATCATTTTCATTCGCGGAAGAAAATCTTAGAGACTACGAGCTGAGGACTGTCATAGAGACATACGTGCCAATGTACCCAATGTCGCAAATCGTCCGGTGCTCTCGTCTCACCGTGGCTGGATGTCCATAGTATTATCCCCACCGGACCCTACGAGACTTGGATCAGCTAATGCGTACAGCATCACAACTAAAATGGACCAGCGAATCCGGTCAGTTCGTTTCCAATGCAAATCAGCTCGAAAAATACACCGAGTACTCCGCCTCCAAAGGCCGCTACCGCGGCTTTTGCAAAGTGTGTGGCTCGACGCTTTCCTGGCGGGAGGAAAATTCGAATGGGGAATTTGAGTTGCTGCTCGGGAGTGTAGATGAAGAGTATCTTTTCAAGGGGGAGAGCGGACAGAGAATTGGGAAGGTATTGAGCCAATTTGTCGATGGCCATTTCTTCGGCAGTAATGCTATCAAGGGAGTTACCGATGTGGTGGGGGAGGGAGGTTTGTATGAAGAGGGTAGCGCAAGCAATGTGATGCGTGCCTGAGAAGTTCTATCTGTCTTATCTCTGTCTATGTCGTACTCAAATGCACCTGACAATCAAGAAGGGTGCCAAGCTTGTGCGTCGATTTTCTTACGCTGAGCTTCGCCAAACACCTTATTATTTGAATGACTTGAGCTGGAAAGGTGGTCATTCCTGCTCCGCCGACGGTGACGAGGGACGGAGAAAGCTGTCGACATGTTTCTATATTAAGCTATACTGCACGTCTTGTTCCCTTATATTAAGCCTGGAACAACGGTCATGGATCTTCATCGCTAATGAATTTGACGCAGCTATGCGACTGTCATTGTGGTTTATGAGAGCAATGACTTTGCGAATGCCAAGATTTGAACATCACGGGGCGCCGCCACAAAAAGATACTTTGCACACAGCCTGTAAACTTTAAGCGTCAAAGTCCTTTGCTCAGTCTTCTTCCGCTATCTTTTACCCAACACTTTCACCACCGAACCCCTTCGCCCTCAGGCGTCGTGACCATGGCGACCAATCGTAGCGTTAGTGATACTGGTGCAAAAGCTCGTCAAACCTCTGAAGAACCTCCACCTTATGCAGCAGCAGCTCCTCAAACGACGGAGCCCCGGAGTTCCCCGGCTGTCCTCACCTCTTCCGATTTCGATATCAGCTACAAGGAGAAAGGCGATGGTAAGACAACAGTCGTGTCTCATGTATTGAGTCACGACCCGTCTTCTCTCAGGCAGTACATCAAAGCCCAAGCAAGAAATATACACACACCGCTCATCCGCGTCAGAGGCACGCATAGGAGGGCCCAGTCTGAGTCCATGATAACAGTTGTGGATTTTGATTTCTGGATCTCCATGCGTGACCTCTTTCCGGTTGCTTGGAGACGATCCAAGGTCGTCCCCAATGGGTGGTCCACCTACCGTGGAACGAGGACGATGTCTGATTCACCCCCAGGCATGGATCTTGAAAGAAACCTACCCGTTCCTTCGCTCGGTGATTGGTGTCGTGGGTTTTGTGTGGCTACATGGGTCCCTCGAGAGTGAGCCCTTCCTCCTGGCTAACGTTAGCTGCGCTAGCCACTGACCCAGTGCACAGATTCACAATTGCGCATCAACCCATATTCTATGGAAGTGAAGAACTCTATGACTCCATCAAACAAGCCATTCAAGGCTCGAAATACGTGGGCAATATCTCAATTACCTGGTCTGCCGAATATAACAATACCGTCGTAACCTCGGACCACTGGATGACTTGTCTGCGGATGAACCCGGTGGTTTGGTGGATCTGTATTATCTTCCAGCTCTGGGTATTGACGTGGCCCTTGCTTTGGGTATTGACACGACGCTGGACGATTCTTACAATCGAACACCCCAACAGGGTATTTCCTTCATCTGATGGATCGTGGCAGACTTGGGATGAAGATGATCGAAATGTCGTTCAGGAAGGAGTGCTATATCAAGGGGCAAAGGTCATAATGACAGGAGAAGCGTGGGTGGATAAGTGGAAGAATGCCATTGTAAGATCCGCGTTAGCAAAGAGGCAAAACTTTAGAATTAGGAACCCATCGAAGGACGACACAGGCAGACCATGGGAGCCATTGGGAAATTTTAATGAAACCACAGAGTGGGGGAGGAACGAGTAAGGCATCTAAATTAAGATATAGATTGATAACTTCTCAGAGAGGGCTGTAGCTCATACTGCGCTCACTGCACCGGCTTGATGTCATGAATGAACATGTAAAGTATTAAGCCTTAGGGTCACAGCCAATGCCAAGATCAAGGCGCTATCATGTGACAGCAATTTCTGCTTGTGGGGACCCACTCACTTCCGACTGCAACTTGTAAGTGTTCGTAGGAAGAGAATTTAGGTAGCTGGGACCTCATTGATAGACCATCAACATTCAAAGCAGCAGAAAGTCACTAGCGAAGAGTGACTTACGATCATGACTCAAACCACAGGATACCAGAAGCTCGAGGGCCCACAACAGCTTGCAGAAACCTCCGTGGAGATGGAGGGGGAAGACTATGTTGCGCTGTCCGATGCTCCACCAGAGTATGACGTGGACTTTGAAAGGACAGAGGTGATGGACAAAGGCACCAGAACAACCATCATGTCGCATGCTTTGACGCACGACCCAGCCCTTTTGATACAATATCTACAATGGCAACGACAATCGGCGCCGGATTCTTTCGTTCGCATTGTAGGTACGCATAAAAATTCAAGATTTTCCACGCCCGTCAGTGATTTTGACATAAAGATATCGCTTTGCGACTTCCTCGCTCTACAGCAGGGACGATTCAAGATGGTTCCCAATTCGTGGAAGACATATCGAGGTACTCGCACAAAGGTGGACAGATTGGACAGTGACACAGAGGCCTGTCGTCCCGTAGTCTCGTTGGAGGAGCACTGCCGTGACTTCCTCGCTTACAAACGGGGTCCCAAACAGTACGCATATCGTCTCTTTGAATTGAATGGCTCACAGCTGATATTGATACAAGATTCGCTTTCTCGATCAAGATGGGGTCTCTAGACCACCTTATCCCAGTCAGTGCTATAAAGAAAGCCATTGCAGGCGTCAAGTATAAAGGCAAAATCTGTGTCGAAATCAAAGTTCCTGAAGAGCATACGACTGTCATCTTATCAGATCACATCATGACTCGCCTCGAACGAGAGAACTGGTTCGGAGTGTTTTGCATTCTATCTCAGCTCTGGATTGTATTTCTCCTCCTCCAGCTGGTATTGCGCAAGCGTTGGGCAATCCTCACCATCGACTGGCGCGCCGAATGCAAACCTCGTTGCCCAAGGAAGGAAGATGATGAGAAAGAGATAAGTCGTAATGGGAAAGTCATCGCAAGTGGCAACATCGGTGCTTCTACAGCCAACATGGATGCGAACGATTGGATGAACAGGTGGAATATAGCCATTGTAAGGGCGGCAATGAATGGCCAAAAAGGCACGATTGAATGTTCAGAAAAAGACGAGCTGGGCGATCCCCTGAAGCCGATAAGGGACTTGGAGGAGATGAGAGAATGGGGCGCCAACGAATGACATGTAGCTGGGATTGACGATTGTCGATGCTCTGGGGTGTAACGAATTTTAGATACTTGTAAAGTATCCACCATTCGTATGCTCGAAGAAGCTCATCCTACATGTGCTTGAAGGTTTTGATTGGGAAGCGAGCTCACGACGATGATGTCGATGGTGTGACAAATGTCACAACAACAGAGGCTCAAGCCAACCTCGGCTATTTTTGCCACCTTTGAAGGGGTTGATGGCCCGCAGACGGGAAGGAACCCCACCATTCGTTCGTGGTGTCCGAACTGTAAGGGTCCAATCATAGTGCCAATCTAAATCAAATGCCGCTACTCCTGCCTTCCAACTATTTTCCTCCGCTCAAGAGGCCCGAAAATGTATGAGGTAGACATGATTGAAAGTTTGCGCTCCGCCTCGCGTAAGGTAACCTTACGAGTACAGACCCTCTCTCGGTCTCGAACCCCTCTTCCATGCACAATGATGCTTGCATAGGTCTCCGTAAAGTGTGTATAATTCACGGAGCGGGTAACACTTATCATTGTAGTCTCGGAGACAGCAACAACGACATGTATAAGACTGGATGCAATGCCACCTTAGTTTTCCTTAGCTTCTGAATGCTAATAGCGCTGCAACTTGTACCGGATGTTTTCTACAAGGTCTCTCTTGTTTCCTTTCTCAGTCCATCAGTGCTGTGGACCTGTGTTCTCTCATAAATCGTCGTTGTCACAGAAGTAGAACACTCATTGTAACAAAGCAAAAGAATTAAGGACAGAAAACCTTGGCTTGACAAAATTCTATAGGAAACAACATAGGAGGAGGCCCAGGTTGAGAGTATCTCAATCGACAGATCACACTTGCTGGTATTCGTGTGAATTCCATCATTCCAAATTAATTCAAGTAAATTGTTCAATCACTACACCCAGAGGCAGAGACAGTGGCAGAGAGAGAGGCAGTGGCAAAGGCATAGGCAAAAGCTCGGATTCTGCCTTTCGATTAAGACCGAGGGCGAGGGCGAGATTGAGGCTACCATCTCCATCTTCATCTCCACTAACATTGCGCTCGAGATCACTTTGAGACTGCTTCACTTTCTCCGCCTCAGTAGGTCATAAGATCTGTAAGCGTCATTACAAATCATTAGTGTTGAGCGTTATTCGTACATTACGTCCCCTGATCCCAGCATCAGTCAACACGAAAGGTCCACATCACCAGTCTCCTTATCTACCACTCTGTCAAGCATCACCTCCGATTCTCTAATGTCCAAGACGTCTACACATCCTCACCTGATCCACCAACACGCTTAGAATCACGTACAAAGCTTTCTTGATCACTGTAAGCAACACATACGCTTTCCTGGCACTCGACACATCCCAGGAGATCAGGCTCAAGCTGAGCCCTCTATAGGTTTTCAGTGACCATCATATCCTTCCTCATACTATCTGGCACCTTGCATCAATCTGCCATCCCCATCTATCATCCTGTCGCCATTCAACAAGATGGGTCTCATCGATCTCCTTCCAAGCTTCGTCCAGACACTTGTCGGTATCACACTCTTCTACGTTCTCTACTATGTCCATTGGGAGCTCACGGTGGGTGCTTCTCGACGAGCTCTCATAAGCAAACACGGCTGCAAGCCCATCAAGGCCAACCCCGAATACAATTCCTTTCCCAATAACATCATCGGTATCAAAGCAGCCAAGGAGAATTACGAAAATGTCAAAGCTCATAAGTTCATGGAAGGCATGCGTGAAAGATTTTTGCGCAAGGGCACCACAATGCAAACATCCACCTTGTTCTCCCAAGTTATCCACACCATCGAGCCGGAAAACCTCAAGACCATCATGGCCTTCAACTTCGAGCATTGGTCATTGAGTCAAGACCGACAGGGTGCATTCGCGCCGCTTCTGGGCGAAGGCATCTTCACGACAAATGGCGTTAAGTGGAAGCATTCCCGTGAACTTCTTCGACCCAACTTTGCCCGTGCCCAGGTTGCTGATCTAAATACCTTTGAGGTCCACGTTGCCCACTTGATCAAGGCTATCCCCAGAGATGGTTCCACCGTGAATCTGCAAGATCTCTTTTTCCAATTGACTCTAGATTCGGCTACAGAATTTCTCTTCGGCGAAAGCACGAATTGTCTCGGGTCCGACTTTGTTGACGCAAGCGGCGGGCGCTTCGCGGAGGCATTCAATCGTAGCCAGGAGAATATATCAGAGGGTTTCCGCTCTGGAAAGATAGGCCAGCTGTTGCTCTACAACC
Organism: Lecanoromycetidae sp. Uapishka_2; assembly: GCA_035521555.1. NCBI lineage: Eukaryota > Fungi > Ascomycota > Lecanoromycetes > Lecanoromycetidae sp. Uapishka_2. Next base: position 52,398 of record JASZXT010000113.1, read on the forward strand.
GAAAAGAACACAAGGGCGACATCGAGTTCTGCCATGATTTCGTTGATCACTTTGTCCGCAAAGGCTTGGAACACCGAAAGACGCTGGACTTGGAGAAAGCGGAGAAAGTGGAAGAGCGCTACGTCTTTTTGAACGAATTAGTCAAGCATACGAGAGATCCTATTCAGATCCGATCGGAGCTGCTCAATGTGCTCCTCGCTGGTCGTGACACCACGGCTAGTCTTCTTAGCGATGTGTGGTTCATACTCGCGAGAAGACCGGACATCTGGGCGAAGCTAAAAGCTGAGGTTGATGCACTTGGCGGCCAGAAGCCGACGTTCCAGCAGATCAAGGATATGAAGTATCTGAAATGGGTCTTGAACGAATGTGAGTAGAAATCGCATTTTTCCAATATAAGATTTGACAAAATTGCTTATAGCTCTTCGGCTCTTCCCCGTCGTCCCAGGAAATAGTCGTCAAGCAGTTGTTGACACGGTACTCCCCCGTGGCGGTGGCGAAGATGGCAAATCCCCGGTTTTGATACCAGCGGGTCAGGTGGTTATGTGGTCATTGTGGACCATGCATCGTCGCAAGGACTTCTACGGCGAGGATGCGGAGGAGTTCAAACCCGAGCGTTGGGAGACACTTAAGCCTGGATGGGTGAGCTGGATCATATGAAGCCTCTAGTATGAATATCATCTGCTAACGGTGATTAGGAGTATCTTCCCTTCAATGGTGGTCCCAGGATTTGCTTGGGTCAGCAATTCGCTCTAACAGAGGCGAGCTACACTACCATTCGACTTATGCAGGAGTTTAAGACGATATCGAGCCGTGATGACCGACCATGGCAAGAGTGGCTTACACTGACCTGTGCGATTCATCAGGGCACCCTGGTTGGCATGACGCCGATGTGAGTGCGATTCTGATGAACCGAAGAATCGAGAAGCGTAAGAGAAAGCGAGACTCGCCTGCCTTGCAAGGTTGACGAATTGTATGAAAGGAAGGATGATGTTTGCTTGTGACTAGCTGGAAAGGCTGCAAGAAAATGGGCTGTACATACGCACATACGCATATTGCACATCAGATTGTCAAAGCATGCAATGTCAGCTTTGCTCGAGGGACCGATATTAGCTTAAACAAATCCATGACTCTTTCAATTCCATCTTCGCCCACCCTCATCTAGCTCAACGCTCGCTCCCCTACTCCTCCTCAACCTCCGTCTCAGATCCTCCAACCTATTCTGCCAATCATCGCTCTCATCAAACTCATCATCTTCATCCCACCCTCCCACACTCCTACTCCTCCTCGACCCAAGATTCGTAAAATGCCTAACCCTCTCAACCAAGCTCCTCCTACCCCCCAAACTACCAC
>JASZXT010000114.1:0-53429 GCA_035521555.1 Lecanoromycetidae sp. Uapishka_2
GATTGGGACGTTTGATGTCGAGATGCTTATGTCGTGAGGGTAGATGATGTGGTACGTTATGGTATTCTCGAAGCATCAAGCTTCGCACATAGCGTTGATCAGACTTTTACATATCTAATTCCCACATCTCCTCTGCCTTCGCTCTGGCCCCCCTAAACCCTCATTCTCTTCGCTCCGATCCTCCGTAAGTATCCAGGCCTCGCGCTCGGCGACGGGTCTGCCCGAGCTGGACAGGAGGCTCCCGGGCTTGGGCCTCATCTCCTCCATCATAGCACGGCACCTTAGCCATGCTCTTCTCACTTACGTCACGCGTAGCGCCGTAGTTGCACGAAGCGTTTGCATCGCTGCGCATAAACTGTTATTCTGCCACCCTCACTTAACCTTCCCCATCACAGTCTCCAGCCCCCTCTCCACATACACCTCACTCGCCTTAGCCTTCACACCACTCAACAACCCCCTATCATAATCATCCCTCGCCCTCAACACGCTCTCCACCCAACTCATCTGCACATCCCAATACTCCCTCTTTAAAGCCTCATACACCGTAACCACAGCCTGCTTATCACTCTCCACCATCCTTACCAAATAATCCACCACCCTCCACTTCCTCTTCACATCTGCAAAATCCGGAAATTTGCCAAACCAGTCCAACGCCGTCAGTACATCATCGCGGAATTTCTCATTGAAAGGATCGCCGCGGCGGAATTTGGCGCCTTTGTTGCGCACGCAGCCTAAGTAGCGGATTAGGAGGTCTTCGGCGAGAGAGACGACGAGGATGTCGGCGAGGGAGTCGTGGAGGTGGGCGGAGTAGTCGCTGATGTAGTCGTCGAAGGTGGTGATGATGCGTTTCATGCCGAATTCCGTATACCATTTCGATGTGAAGAATTCCGGGAGGACGGGTTTGAAATCGATGATGAAGATTAGGGATACGAAAGTGGTGATGCAGTGTGTGCCCAGATCCACGAAGCCGTCGCGCAGAGCCTCGCATTCGGTGGCGCCGTGGGTCATGTATTTTGGGGATACGAGGGTTTCGAAATCGCGTTGGAAGCGTGTTAGATAGCCGACTTGGCCGGAGGATTCGTTGTCGTCGATACAGGCGATTTGGTCGTTGGCGATGGCTACGAGCCAATCTTGGAGGATGTTGAGGCCTTCTTGGTCTGCGTTGGGGGTTTTGTATTTTGCAGTTTCGTCGTCGACCATACGCTGCCAGAGACTTTGGCGCTGTTTAAGAGCAATGAACATTGCGTCGACAACGCCTTCGGCTACGTCTTGACGGCCCGAATTACCGGCAACGAGAAGTTGTTCGCGCAGCATGCGCCACATGTCGCCGAGGGTTTTGGTGCGAAAATAGCCATGTTCGTTCGTGTCGAGGGAATCTTGGGCGCGAGCGGCGAACGAGCGCCGGTCCGTGATGAACATGCGATCCATCCATTCGTCTACTGATTTGACGATCAATTGTCTATATTCGCGGATTACTTCGCCTTCACGATTGTCGAGGACAGGGAGGACGAGGTCATTTTGGGACATGCCGAGTTTGGACATCTTGGCGTAGTACTTTTCTGTCCAGTCTACAATTGCCAGCATATGCGGAGGACTTAGTTCGGGGTCGTCAATGCGTTTGATGAGCCAGTTGTGCATTAGGCTGTGGTAGATGGACGTGTAGGTCTGGAAAATCTTCCACTTTTTGGGCATGAGTTCTGTCATGCCTTTCTTGACCGCGAAGAGCTCGTTGAAGTACCAACTCATGATTTTACTCAGCTTGTCTGGCTCTTCCAGAAACTTTTCTTCCGATTTGTCGAAATTTTGCTGAGCAGAAATCGCGATAGCTTTTGAAAACTTCTCCTTGTAGCCTCGTATCTGTCTGGAACTGCTGTTCATCGACTTGAACCTTGACGTGAGATCTTTGTATTCTCTTTGAGCATCCTGCAGCGCCTTGACTTTCTTGTCGCTCTTCTCCTCCTCTTCAATGATTACCGCCAACCGCACCACCATACTCTTATTATCCGCTTGTACTAGTGGTATCAGATTCATGCATGCTTGGCCAATGTGCTCATCGAACCAATTCACTACATCATCCAGTCTTTCGAAGTGATTCTGTAGTGTGTTCTCCAACGACGAATCCGAAGCTTTCTTAATCTGATCCATAGCATCATCCCGTATATCTCGTAATTGTGTAAGCCCATAATGCACATTCAATAGATTGGGCTGATTTTCTAAATCCTGATCATCCTCACTCAACAGCCTCGCCAGCTCGTCGAGCCTACTATCAAATGACTCAATGTTTGCCTTCATAGTCTCTACCTGCGAGAAGTTCCTGTGCACCTGCGACACCAGATTGATATTGGGGAAATCCCGAATCATGTTCTGCGATTCCGCGCATAGCTTGTCAATTTTCATAAGCTCTTCCTTGATCTGATTGACCGTCCTTTGCCCATCCCCAATTGAAGTCATGCCAGACTGTGTAATCTCCAATTGTTCCTTCAGGCCAACCTTGAGCTGCCCATCGACAGCGGCCTTCTTGCGAATGAACTCAGACTTTAGAAAGGGAATCTTGTCAAGGTCTTCCGGGTGCCGTAGCAGCTCCGCTAGCTGTACAGTCACGCCGTCTGTGTCGGCCATCTGGCCTGGTGGGAATGGTGTCACCGTAGCATGCCTAACCAAGATGTTGCAGTTGCGGAGCTTGGAGGCTGGTCCGCACCCCGGAGAAACACGCTAGTGCGGCCCTGCTAGCGTAAAATCGTCAGAGCGACCTGCTCCTCAACCTCATCAGTTCCTCTTTGGTCAAATTCTCTCTTTTAAATCGAATAGAGTCAAGAAGGTAGACGTTGGCACCGATTTTGTCATTGATTCCTACTCCACGGTCTATTTGCTGACTCAGATTACGATAGTCAGAAGCTCGTACACGTCGAACTCGACCAAACACCACCATTTTCCCACATAGTTACTTTGTTGGTGCAATGCCATTCTTCAAAATCACCCTCATACGTTCGACCATTGGTCTTCCGAAGAAGACGCAAGGTGTTGTCAATGCATTAGGCCTACGGAAACGCATGGCAACTGTTTTCAAGCCGGTCAACGCCTCCACAGCAGGCCAGATCATGAAAATTAAGGAATTAGTCGCGGTGTCAGAAGTGGAGGAGGCTTTAACTGAGGCTCAGATGCGAGAGAGGAGGAGGCCCGATCCAGGGTACTATATCGAAGGCATGGAAAGTGCGCCGCCGAGCTGAAAGGGGGGAAAGCGGCTCCGCAAGTTCTTCCTGAAAGAAAACCAACTTACGGCTGGAGGCTTTCATGGGACGTACAGAGCCGTGTCCCTTCGGTCGTCAAGAATTGTCAAGAATCGATGTCCAATCCATCAAGCCTTAGCGCATGTTCGCCTAACCAGTCTCTTAAAGCCAGGCGTGAAGCCAACAATGATGAGGCTTGTGAAGACAGATGTGTACTAATCGTTTCGAGCTTGGACGATCTCGAGCGCTGAAAACGCTTTCTTGGAGGTCAAATTATGACGCGAGTCACGATTTGGGCAATATGAGACAAGACTTTCGAGAGGATATAGGGTATCCATGGGGAGGATGACTACTAGCAAGCGCTCTATGATTCAATGTGAGAGCTGAGGAGGAATGCTACAGGGATGAGCGCATGCCTATATCAAGGCCAGATGTTCGAGTCATCCACATGCCTGCGGGTGGAATACGAAACCTCAACGCGATGTAGTTCATGCCAAGGTGATAGAAATCTGCTATAGCCTAGCACCGCCTCATCTCACGAGCTGACTTACTTAGCCATTGCTCTACAATCTCTTCTTTCTTTCCCTTTTGTACCTGTTGATCCCAACTCCATCCAATTCAAGCTGATTCTCCTCCTTCATACCAGCCTCGATTCATCAATCCCAGAAAGCCACCATATCGTACGCTTTGTCACAGGAACAGTAGGTCTCAAGCTAGAGCCAGTGGTAATCGTTTGGTTACCAAGGTTTAAAAAGTCTATCGAAGACGCAGGCGTCGAAGCCCTATCGAATACATTGGGTTGGCTTAATGGACGGGGCTGTGCTTCAAGATCTCTGCCCAAGTTCTCGGGTGGTAGCTTCTGGTTCTTAAAATTTCGTGAACGAATTTTAGAACGCGGTTCAAGTGAGCTTGCTTCACGAGCGAGTCGTACAGCGCGAGTGACGAGGTATCCGGCAGGAATGAGGAAGGAGCATCAGTTTTATCAGGTTGAATAGTTGAGGAGCCTTTGTTTGGTGCGATTGTGATGATTCAAGATTGGATTATGCCACTGCTGGTGTAACACCATTTTGACGAGATACTCGTTGAAAACTCAGATCTTTCGCGCGCTGCGCGGAGGCCATCATGTGTTATGGCATGATGTTTTCTTGTAGGTATCCTACCAGACGGAAATTGAGGTTGGGTCAGGTTGCGCTATCTCAGCTTAATTGATGCTGAGGACCATCAACGTGGAAGGATGGTGTTGATGGAGTGAAGCCTTTCTGCAAAACTATGAGTGTTGCACAAACAATATTGCCTCTTCGTCTTTATATGACTCTACTACACGACTTTTTATAGTCATATCTGAAATGGATCAAAACGTAATTGAGCCATTCCAGGAAGCCGAAGGCCTACCTTGGGATCTTTCAAGCAGCAACTCTAGCTGATGGAGGGTCACAGATTTGCTTGGTCAATCAATTTTGATTCTCTCAGCATCATGCGCTTGAGACGGAAAGAGAACAGGGTCATGACGAACTCAGCCATGATCGGTCCAACAGTACTCGTCCATGATGCAACCGTTGTCAGCCTAGTCGCGCTAAATTCGATCAAGGACGCCGAGGTGTCTTCAAAGTCGCTGAAAAGTGTTAAGCTTGCCGACGTGGAAGAAGTGTTCTTAACAGTAACACGGGAAATTGGGCCCAGTAAATTGACAACACAGATCAACAATGGTATAGTGGTCGCGACTCTTGCGAGGACAATTTGAGCGTACATTCCATTTGTAGTGGTGTGGTGTATCACTCCGCGCTCCGATGGCTTTTTGCGAATGGCACGTGGCTCCTCGGACTAGTCATTCAGAGGATCAATTCTGGCGTCAAATCATCATCCGTTGTATATCCAAGGGCTTCCCGGTGCGCACGCTTGAAATATGGCCGATTATATCGCCGTCGTGAAATCAAGGGGCCATTCAGTAAAGTAACAATCATCTACAAGTGAGGAAGAGGCAGAGATATCACACCGGTGGAAAATCGACTGCATGTAATCCTTGTGTAGATGAAGGTCCGTAGTATATTGACACTCGGCTTAGGATGATTTCCGCTAAGGGAAATGATGAAGACATACATTACTGGCGGCGGATATCAAAGGAAATTTCTGACTTTGCTGGAACACACAGCGACTTTGTCTCGTCACTTGGTAATTCCGAGATTCAGCTGCACTGCCCTGTACCTCTGGGCTCTTTGACTAGTAATTGCTAGGTCGCAGTTCCTTTACTGTGTATGCGTAGAAATCTTTGGCTGCGGAATCAAAAGACGTATTCCCCAATTCACACGTGAATCAGTCCACAAATATACTAATTCAAATATTTCACCTCAGCCATCCCATGACCTCCTTTGGCCTTGCATGAACAAAGCCATCGTGTATTACTTTTGTCCGCAGCATCAGATCCATGCAATTACCAGCCTCATATGTGATTGCCGCTTTGGCGTGCGCAGAAAGCCCTTGATGATCTTCTCCGATCTTGTACTCTTCATTCAGAATTCTACCAGATACTCGTAGACATAGTCTCATACTATTTTCCCAGCTATTTCGATAATTACGGCCAGTGTCTTGTAGCCAGCTGCAAAACAAGAAGAGTATGATGTGGCGGAGATGAATTGGCCAATACTGAAAGAAAGCGAGAGATTGTATGAACGGATCACCTTAACAGATTAAAAAGCGTAGACAACCCTGGCATTGATGCTGTTATTGCTGCAAGACAAACGAGGGTACAAAATTGCGGAAGAGAGGCAGCGGGTGAGCATGACAGAGAGAGACTAGATGCTAGAGAAGGAGAATCCTGCCACGCTGATGAGCGTTTGGTACGCGATATACCCACCAGATGACAAGCCTCGCGAAGCGTCTGGTGCTAGTGCGTTACGGCAGCAGCGGCTCTAGCCGTTAGGTGGGCCAACGCCTAAGGGCCATTAGCTCGATTGGCATCCGGGATCTCTGATTCTCCTACTCCGGGGCTAGCTCCAGGGACTAAAGTAATCCGAATAGTAAAACGATTATACTATACGAAGTATGCCCTTACGATAGATATAATTGGTATGAAACGTATAGGAAATACTACTGAAAATAGCTTTGTAAGCGAACCCATTGCATCCAAGTTGAGGTTTACAGAGATAGAGCAGGGTGGCCCACTGCTAGGTGGACCCTTCTAGTTCTGGACCTAGTTTTGGACACCAGCCGAATCCAGTCTGGCCCACAACAAGAAAGATATAAACAGAGCAGAATTCTGCCATTGCACTGCCACCAGACGAAGGTTTCAAATGGTTGCTACGCCATTCGCTGTGACGAGAATGGTGGGTGCTGCTGCTTTACACAGCTGATGAACGTCTATGATCACGTTTCATCATCGCGCCTCCAACCATGAAATAAGGTCTGAGGATCTGTCGCGAAAGCTAATAACATAAAAGGTTAGTCGCACGAGATTGCTGTCTAACTACATTGGTCACTTACTGCGATTCGGATCAAGCCTCAGCCCCTGCAATCCCCACAATGCTTGTCCCCTATCGAGATGCTGCTCCACGTTGAGGTCAATGTTTGATATATTTGCTATCCAATTGGTGGAATTCTACCCAATTCGTAGCGAAATGCGGCGTTGAGGCTTTGGGGGCTGCCCGCAGCCGAGTATGCTCATATTCATAGAGGAGCGTAAAATAACGTGTCAATGGCTGCGGGTCTTGCCTATATAAACATGATGGACCTGGTGTGAAAGAAGATTTCACGTCGCCTTGTGTCATCGCCTTGCAAAAGTCTTCCTTTGTTTGCCATTTTCTATATTCACTGTGCGAGTCTCTCATCATGTTGTGGCTCTTCCCGATCGTGCTTTCCATTGCTTGCGTTCGAGCTGATGCTTCTGCTACTTTGAAGGCGGGAAAAGTCCAGGGAACGTCATGTCCAGAGTCGCCGGTCAACAGCTTCCTCGGAATACCGTACGCAGAACCTCCAACTGGCACACTGCGATTCGTACCGCCGGTCGCTTACACCAGCTCCTATCCCGGCGGGACTCTCAATGCCACTGCCAACAAGCCCATTTGCGTGCAATTTGGGGGGTCCACGCAGCCTGGCTACCTGTCGAATTCATCGAGTGAAGATTGGTACACCTGAATCAATGCTCAAAAACACACAGGATTGCCTCTGACTTTGCACAGTCTATATCTGAACGTTTTCGCACCTGCATCCGCTACTACCGATTCAAACCTACCAGTAAAGGTCTTCATCTACGGCGGTGCTTTCGTAAATGGAGGAACCGCCGATCCGCTCTACAGTGGCTGTGACACAGCATCAAATGCGATTGTGGTGACAATCGGCTACCGAAGTGGTCCTCTCGGAGCTCTCGCTCTTGAGGGCACCACTATCGCCGGGAATCAAGCTGTAAAGGATTGTCTGATGGGAGCGCAATGGATACAAGACAACATCGCCGCTTTCGGGGGTGATCCGGTACGCATTGCCTCAGAAAACCCAAGCAGACAGCATGATTGACACTAACTGCCTTGCTCAGAAACAAGTCCTCGTATTCGGAGAATCTTCTGGTGCTGCTATCACGTGGATCATGTCAACAATGTCAAGCGCCCCGTCGCTCATGAAAGCAGCGATTGCTGAAAGTGGAGCGGGTTTAGGAACACAGGACAATACCACATTCTACGCATGGGGTCAGGAGTACGCGCAAAATCTAGGTTGCAATACGACTGATGCAAGTTTGACCCCCAATTATGAAATACGCCGGGCACCACTGACTCACCTCATAGATCTCATGCTTTCAATCCAAATCTGTTCAAGAACTGGACAGCGCGCAACCTCTCATCCCTGTTTTCACTCTCACCTCGATAGGTTGGAGGCCATTCGTGGACGGTCAGTTCATCCCTGTTCAGCCACAGACAGTTCCTGTCAAAGTACCATTCATGGCCGGAACAAGTAAGTCTCGGATCTCCACTGAAGATCGGCTCAAGATTGAGGCCTTGCAGATGCAGATGAAGGCACTTTCTTCGTCCAGGGCGCCTACGACTCTCCGACTAACGTCACCGAAGCCGACTATACCAGTTTTATCACCCAGTCCACAGGCTCCTACGCACAAAAGGTGATGCAGGCTTACCCCTTGAGCTTGTACAACGCGACCAGTATTGTCAGTCCGATTCCTGGGTACGCTCCCTTATATGCGCTCGCGAACATCCTCACGGACGCCACATTCCTGTGTGGTACCCGTCGCGTTCTTGACATTACAACCCAGGCTCAAATTCCCACGTTCGCCTACTTCAACGCTCACGCCCCAAAATGCACCTGGGAGGTGACCATCCCGGCCTCGGACCTGAAACTCCTCGGCGTAGCACACGCCTCCGAACTCCAATACGTTTGGAATCAGACTGTGGATCTGCCACCTCCCAATGGCAACTGCAGCCAGACGTCGCAGGAGATTGGGATCAGTCAGGTGCTCGCAACCGCGTGGACGGCCATGGCACAGAACGGCAAGCCCGGAAACGTGAATGGAAGCGCGTGGCCGCTCTATTCGATGAACAACACTCAGGGTCTGTTGGTGAGCAACAGCACCACGGTGGGGCCGATCAACTACACCATCTGTGACACCCTCTGGGATCCCTATGAGTTGGCGCTGCAGCAAAACGGGACGAATGCAACTCGTGGCACCGCGGTCACCAGCGGTAGTTCCAGCGCCAGCGGACCTAGCTCGACGAGCACATCCTCCGCAGGCGCATGGATCGTACAGCCCTTGAGCATGGTGATGTATATGGCCGCTCTGATCATTGGCCTTTTGTCTTTGTGAGGCGGCGGTAAATGGAAAAATTTGGGGTGTAAGACTAATGCTGGCGAAATCGATATCCTTGACATAGCACCCTACACTCACGCCGTCCCCGCCCTCACCAGCCAGGGCAGATACAGTAGTCGCGATACTTACCAGAGCACTTAAAGCGTCTACCCCATTAACAGCGGTCCGTAATTAATTAACTTATCTTGGCGGTCAGTGATTCTAATTCTCAGCTGAAATGCAAGCTGCTGGACTATCAATGGCTACATCGTATTCCTAGTACTGTGTTAGCGTTTTCAGAAACAAAATCAGGCATTCCTTGGAATATCAGCTTTGATGACTGTAAGACATGTATAGCTATTAAATGTAGTCTATGAAGAACAATTCATAGAAGGTGTTTTGCTTCTACTTGTAATCGACTGGTAGAAATACAGTAGCGGCAAGTCTTTCTCAACGTCAGATGGCAAGGACAGACCTCGGCAAATTCCAAACAAGGCAAACTTTTCTTGCTCCATGTGTGCAATGAACCTCTCTGTAACACGGAAGAATTCTTCAAGATGATACATCCTTAACTAAACGCATTGTGTCTCACTTAAGAATCTCACTCAAAGGGGCACAGCCTCACACCCATCTGACAATGCCGGGAACATCCCGCATGCCTGTCAGTCTTCGGAACTCCCTCCCAACCTCGAAGACGCTTTCAAACGGCAAGTACCTGAACATAGGCACTGATCTGTGAGTGATCATTGTCTCCCATCTCTCTAGTATTGGTGTTGACCTCGATAATAGGCTCCGCAACCTAATCTTCGTCCTCTTCCTCTTACGATGGACGCGAAAGGCTGCCTTGCAGCTCAAGGGTCGTGGACTTTTCGGTACAATCGTTGAGACCTATATCTCGATACGTAGAACACTCTACGGCATATTTCTACGGGCACCTGGCGTACGCAGCAAAGTGAACGCGCAAGTCGCAGAAGCAATCGCCAAGCTTGAAGGAAAGCTCGTACCCAAAGGACCTGGCATTAGTAGATATCTCACACTACCAAAGGAAGGATGGTCGACGACTCAAGTCAGCGCGGAGTTGGAAAAGCTGGGTGAAATGGAGCATACAAGATGGGAAGACGGTCTTGTCAGTGGGGCTGTGTATCATGGTGGAGACGACTTGATCAAGCTACAAGCGGAGGCTTTCCAGAAATTCAGTGTTGCAAATCCTATACATCCGGATGTCTTTCCTGGAGTGCGCAAGATGGAAGCTGAGGTTGTAGCTATGGTTCTTGCTATGTTCAATGCTCCGCCTGGGGCAGCTGGTGTCACTACAAGTGGAGGAACGGAGTCGATCTTGATGGCTTGCCTCAGCGCAAGGCAGAAAGCGTACACGGAGCGAGGAGTCACCGAGCCTGAGATGTATGTTTTATGTGGCTCGAATTTAGAAGATCTACTAACTACTTGCCCAGGGTTGTACCAGAAACCGCTCATGCAGCTTTCCGAAAAGCAGGCACTTACTTCGGCATCAAAGTCCACTTGGTCGCCTGCCCAGCCCCTAGCTACAGTGTTCATATCCCAAGTGTCTCACGTCTAATCAATAGCAATACTGTTCTCCTGGTTGGCTCCGCTCCGAATTTCCCCCATGGCATTATCGACGACATCTCTTCACTCTCCCGTCTTGCGCTTCGCAGAAAAGGATCTCTACCTCTTCACGTTGACTGTTGTCTTGGATCTTTCGTCATACCATTCTTGGCTCGTGCTGGCTTTCCCACTGTGCCATTCGACTTTGCCGTCAAGGGAGTCACTAGCATCAGCTGCGACACCCATAAGTATGGCTTCGCTCCGAAGGGCAACTCCACCCTTCTCTACCGTACCTCGGCGCTCCGCACTTACCAATACTTCATCTCTCCCGACTGGTCAGGTGGTGTCTACGCCTCACCAAGCATTGCTGGATCCCGTCCTGGCGCGCTTATCGCTAGCTGTTGGGCCAGTCTGATGTCTCAAGGCGAAAGCGGCTATATCGCATCCTGTCACTCAATCGTTGGTGCGACCAAAAAGATCGAGTCAGCTGTTCGAGATCACCCAGCACTACGCGACGATCTCAGCATAATGGGTAATCCCCTCGTCAGCGTCGTCGCATTCACTTCCAAGACCCTCAACGTCTACGATCTCTCAGACGCTATGTCAACCAAAGGATGGCATCTCAACGCTTTGCAAAACCCACCAGGCATCCATGTGGCGGTAACGCTGCCGATTGTGGCTGTAGTGGATAAGCTCATTGCAGACATCGTAGCTGTGGTGGAAGAGGAGAAGGAGAGAGAGCGAGTCAGGATCGTGGATGGCAAAGGCGCAAAAGGCGGAGCAAAAGGAGATGCTGCCGCCCTCTATGGTGTTGCCGGAAGCTTACCAAACAAAAGCGTCGTGGTGCAGCTTGCAGGTGGTTTCTTAGATACGCTCTACAAAGCGTGATTGCTGGATCATGGGACTGGCGTTGCGGCTGGAGCGTGGGAAAAGGCGCTGGGCTCTGACAAAAGTGTGCGATACGATGCATAGCGTGGATGACATATGGGAAATGCTAGAGGTACTGTACACAAGGATGCTGATGTAGGATTGCATGCATGAGTTAGTTCGGAATGATCGGAGCTTCTTCCGCTTGCCTTAATTACTGGCTCTGTTCTCCGTCATTTAGCGTATGCAAAACTATCGATAGTTCTTGGCAGGGACGACCTATGCCATACTGCATACACGCCTACATTACGGGCTTGCCTACAAATGCGCTGATTGTTGCCCGATGGTACCAGCACTGTAGCTCATCTGTTACCTTACGGTTAGCGCAATCGCTGATGCGTTTCTCATATATGCAGAAAGGACGATCATGGCGCTGGGAGTTCTCTCTCGGAGCTGGGGGAAGGAGTTGTATTATGCACGATCTAAAGCTATTGACTTGGTGTCTTGAGATCATAAAGTGATCTGAGGTAATGGTTTCAAGCTTCCCTCTCCTAGTCTTTCAGACAACCTCCTCCATTTTGTACCGGAAGGTCGTGAGTATACTATACAAATTGAAGTCGATGGGATGCCAATCTTTTTTCAGGTAATTCGATGCTCCATCGATGATGTCCTCAAGCATATCCAGCTCGTGGTCTACTATTGCCCATCCTGGGTGCATAGCATATGCTTGGAGAAAGGCATATGCAGCGCGTTCGTGCAATTGGTATTTCTCGTTATCACAATACCAATCCGGTTGTTCCTTGGACGCCGACGCTTGTTCCTTACATGTCAAGCCCATCTATGTAGGTCTCGGAGTCAGCATTGCTTCTTTAAACCAAGGATTGAGTCATGAAACAGGTTGGAGGAGGAGAGAGATCCTCATATTTCAAGAGTATAATCTGTGACTCTGAGTGGGTTCCCAGATAGAAATATTTCATTCCAAAATGTACGAACCTTGTAATAAGCGTTGGCTTCTTCGTTCTCCGATAGACCCGCTGTATCTTCTAAGACCCAGTCGAAGTAATGGTCCTGGAAACCGTCGAGACTTTTTCTCTTATGCAAGACACCATACGACAAAACAAGCTCCATCTTCTTTCTTAAGAGCTGCTTCTTCACATTCGCTGGATTGATGTCTGAAGACCGAGCAGTGACAACTTCTTCGGTGCGCAAAAGGTTATTAAGGCGCCATAGGACTATTTTCCTGGCCTTCTCGAAATGTCCGAGATCAGAAGCTCGGTCCCCGCGACGTTGGTATACTGCGCTGCGAGTAATGATCTCGTCTACTTGCTGAATTGGAGCTAGCATCAGTTGGGCGAGTCGCTCGTTCGATGCGCTGGGACTCATGCCTGATACCGCAGCTTCTTTTACCCCACGAATATCTTCCAGATAATCCATGACAAGTTCTGAACACGTCTGACGTTGCTCATATCGCTCAGAAAGACAGATCGTGAATTTGAAATTTGCGATCTCCTGCCCTGCGAATACCCTTGTGAAACTACGGAACAGTGGTTCCGCATAGCGTAGGGGTGTGATCAGATACTCTTGAGCAGATTCTCGAGACAGGTATGCGTTCGACGGACCGGAAAAAACGTCAAAATTAACTAGATTTTCCCGTGATTGAACATCAACCCGAGCAGCGGGTTCACGGCCGAAAGGAAGCTCTCCTTTTTGTGTTACATCATGCGTGATGTTGTAAGTATGACGAAAATCATACGAAAGCTGGATAGCCAACCCACAAAAATTGAAGGTCACCATGATCCATTTATTCTCGTCGCACATAATTGCAGAAGCTTCCAGATACACCTGATTGTTGACACGAAGTAGTGCCGTAGATTGTTGGTGCATTTCGACTTTGTCCAGTGAAAGTCGCTCACGATACACTTGATCTCGTAACTCTCGTGGAAGTTCTAGGAATCTGAACATCTTGGATGACTCGGAGGCAGGGATAGGCTTAGATTTGGGCATCGTGCCTTGTCACTCTGTCGCAGGTCAGTTCTTACAGCTTCAAAGTCGACCTGTTAGTAAAGAACCTGACACGCGATTTGAATTGTCTCTTACAATTGACTACCAATCGAGAAAAGAAAGATGCTGTGATGATGAGCCTCAATCGTATATTAGAAACGCTTCTCACGGAGCTTTTTTGTGAGAAGAAAGATGGGGCTGTTGAACCAACTGTATCTTCTGCGCTCCGTGATGGGTGTAAGTAAAGGAAGTTGTTGGGACCTAGAAAGTCGAATTGCATGAAGTCCTATGCCAAGGGAAAACCTCCTTGTGTAACACCTGCGAAGGAGTGACCCCACGCTAGAGGAGTGACACATTGGTCCGAATAGATCCATAGGACCAATCTGTGTGCCCTAAGGAAGACTATAAATGAATCTAACCCTTCATCTAGCCTTTTTTTCCACCGGAAAATACCCATTGATATGCTTGAGTAGAGAGAATTGTCCACGTGACATGAAGGCGAAAAGTGCAAGGTGCCAAGGATAGTCCTATCGATGAATTTTGCAAACGCTAATTGCGGCAGCTTTGTGACGTAGACACCACTGACATACCCCATTGTTGCCAAACAGCACCTACAATGTCGTCTCTACCTAATTCAATATCATCTCCATTAATTCCAAAATACCCAAAGCTGAAATTTCCCCAGCAATGGCATCCCACATGCTCAAACGTCTACTAATCCGCCGAGCAATCGCCCAACCATCCCATACTACCTTCACCCCAACCATCAGTGAGAACCCATCTTTTGCGTCTCTCCACCCAATTACCTAATCAGTCATTTCTACAGCTCAACGCACCCTTACAACCACTCGCCCCACCCTTGCCGAAAACGACCTTGCGGGAGGCAATCCCCAATCCTCCTCTCGCGAGCAATCCAGCGTCAAGAGCTCGCGCGCTACGCAGGGAGAGAATTCTCCAGATACGGCTAGTGTGCAGCAGCCTGTGAGCGATCGGAGTGCGATACCGGGGGAGAAGGATGAGGGGACGCCGACGGAGGATAAGGTACGTGACGTTTAAGATATGTCATTGCAATATAGCGGAGCAGCCTACGTGCCCATTGGTTTTGGTCGTGAATTGAGGGGGTTTTCTCTTGGAGGAGGTGGTGCTGATGATGATGTTTATGTAGGTGAAGAGGGATCCGAGTGAGCCGGCGCATAAGAAAAGGGAGAGTGTGGAGAGTCAGGGGGATAAGCCTTTGGGGCCGGAGGATCATCAGTGAGACAGGGTTGGAGACAGGAAAGGGGACGGGGATAGGGACTAAGGAAGCAAGGAAGCGAATTGAGACTTTGAGGGCAGTCATGCTTGGTGCTTGGACATCTCATTGAGCCCGTTGAAGTTCATAATGTGACAACACGGTAATTGTGGGCTTCTGTAAGTAAAAGAAATATGTACTCGTCTCTTCCTCGTGTTCGTGTATCACAGCGTAAAACTAGGAAACCCAAATCGAGATAGGAATGGTCACATGTTCTTGAGCACCGAAGCCCCCAACACCAGTCATATTTAGAGGTCAGCGCAGCCACACGTTTGGTTTTCTCCAGTCATCGGCTTTTTCTCCACCCCAATTATTCGCAACAGAAACGTTCAACTGCGAAATGCAATTGATACCCACCAGTCCCGAACCATCAACCTCCCACTCGGTATTGTTCGGATGAAAGATCAAAGGCCCATAATGGTGATCCTTACTCAAAGCAACAAAGCCGTCGCTAGAAATGGGAATAAATTCAAACGACGAATTCCCATTCGGATCCGGGGTGGCCCATTGGCTGATATGCGGGAAATCGCCAGCGGTGAAGTTGAAACCAGCAACGGGGGAATTGGGGGGCTTGTTGACGTAATTGGGTGCTGAGATACTTGGAAAAGCGTTCTGTAGTGAGCACACGCCGGCACCTTCGAAAAGCAGTTCTCCGGTCGACCACTGGTTGTTAAAGATTGTGGTCATGATGGAAGCAGACTTTGACTCGTCGGTTTTGCCTTGTTTCAATAAAGCGTACGTACTGTTTTGGGCCTGGCTGTACCACAGATAACCGCATTGAGTGTTGTTTGTTGTAAAGGAACCTTTGCAGCCAAGGTTGTGGGATTTGACGCAGTTGTGGTAATCATTATCTGTCCAATGAGGACAATTATTGTTTGGGTCATTGTACACGTCAACGGGGTTGACGCCTGGGATGAGAACAGCGTAGAATCCGTTTTGTACGAGGGTCTCGGAGACGAGGTACGTTAAAAAACCTTGCAATAGTGTTTGAGTTGTCATGCCGGCCGAACCTAGGTTTGGAGATTGGGCCGTTGAGAAGCGACCGTTCTCTGTGAATATTTGGAAGATCGAGGTATTTGTTTGGTTGCCCCAACCTTGCACGATCTCAAAAGTGGTGTTGATGTTCTGCGTCAATAAAGCCTGGATACCGGTATTAGGGTCCGATATCTGCTCGGTCAGATCACTTTCCTGTATGGACCTTGAGTCAGTTGTGCCTGTTGGCCATAGATCCGCGACGGCATCAGGTATTTTCTTTACTAGACCTATGCCTAGGTTTGCCACAGTCGAGAAGATCAGACCTGCCTCTGGAGCAACTTCGGGTATAAGAGCTAAAGCGACCCCAAGGACAGCAAGAAGGGCATCTCGTAAATAGTGAGTCTGTTTTACTGGTAGATCAATGGTGTTAACGACAGTTTGTATAAGGCTCAAAGCAGTGTCAATCACACTGTGCATGGCAGAGTCCCATGCTGAGAAAAAATCGAAGACATCTGATGCCGGTCAGGAGAAGTCTAAGACTAAGGAATGCATCTGAAACTCCTCCAGAACGCTTACTTATGATAGTGTACCAAACATAATTGTATCTGGCCTTTTTGAGTGGGTCAGTATAATTTCTCGAAAGATCATAATTGAATCCCCCAGCTGGCGAGCAATCAGTTGAGCCCAGGTAAGAGCAATCGTTTCCTTCTCTACCAGTAGCTTGCCGCAGGAAGGAATTTGTCCAAGGTTCATCTCCATCATGGCAGTCTATATTGAATTGTGAATTGTTGCAATTCAGATATGTGGCAAACCAATCGTTGAGCCAATCAGGGATTTTCAATATGTCCCAGCAGGTGGCGTCATAGTCATTGGGAGAAATGCAGTTGGAAGGGAATTGCGTCTCATTCCCATCAGTATCAAGAGTAACTGGGGGGCTAATTGTATTCGCTATTGTTGCAACGGGCATGGAAGGGGCAGGAACGGAGCCACTTAGGGTGGCAGTAGCAGTTGAGCCTGTGCCCAAGGACCCAGGACTCAGACTAGCGGGTGGTGTATCGGCAGAGTTCCAGTAAGTTGTTGTCCCGTTCGCTGGTCCGATAGAAAAATTGCCGGAACGGACATCGACAGTACCATCGGAGTCGCTGATTTGGAGAAAGCAGATTGACTGCACGCCATACTGAGCCTCCAAGGTGAAATTGAAAGCGATGTAGTCGGACGTCAGATCTGTAAGGTTGTAAAGCTCTGATCGTCATTGATCAGCATGGGTAATGCACAGCATACTTCTCAGCCTACGTTGTAGATTTTGGCCATCATAATAGCAATAGAATTCAAAGGTTGTGTTTGTTTCAGCTGAGATCCATAGAGTTTCGATGACGTCGCCAACATGGTATTCTTCACCTCCAGCATTGCTCGGATACACAAACCAGAAGAAATGACTCTAACCGCATGTAGCAACACCAAAAGCAATGCGAGAGCATGCTTTGACGGCATTGAAAGTAAATCAGCCATATCGACTATCAATGGAGCCTAGACTGAGAGACGTAGGAGGAAGTAGCTGCTTAAATGCCATTTTATAGAGATTCGCTGAAGCAAGAACCCATCTCGACAGCTACCGAGCTGAAACATCGTAATGTGGTTTCAGTCTACGCGCACGCTGATATCCGAATGTGTATAGCTTGCACTTTCACTCCTTGTCAGCTCCATTGTGTCAAATTCGTTGACGCTAAAAGATGACATTGATATGGTGCAATCGCCTGGTAAGACTTGTGGCATCTTCAATGAGATCTTTGATTCCGCTGCTACTCTACCGTTAGCGCTTTAGAATCCAATGCTGATGGATCCCTAGCAAAAAGCGATTGAGCCGGGTAGCAGATATCTACAGTCTAAGTTTCGTGCTTGGGAGGCTCCAATTTGATGTCTCCACTTAACAGCAGCCAGTCAATGAAGATGCTTACATCTCACTCGGGTGGCGCTTATAAACTGCCTGCATCAACGGAGCAGATTATACGGAGAGGGACGATCGCGTAGCTGGGCGCTGAAAGACACATTTCATGCTCAAACGCTGCAAATGGCCTTCGAAGAGCACACAGGTCCATGGACCGTAAGCCGCGCAAAACAAGAATGCGTCAATGCAGCTCCTCGTCCTAGAGTGGCCCCATGGATAGCTTGCGAATCTATCATCTCAGTGGATTATCTACTTCCGATGTTGCAGATCTCTTGGTGAAAATCACAGCCGGAGTACTCGTGGATCTGCTAGGATCTCTACTTCGTCCTATCTGGCAGCCTTGCTCAGAGCCAAAACAAAGACAGACCCGAGCAACGAAATGGAAGCTTTCGAAAAGATACACGGTATGGCGCAAGAACCGTACTATCCTCAGTCAGGATAGTTATCTCCCCAGCAGTACCTGACCAAAGCATTTCTCAATTGTAGATAGCATACCAAACGCACGATTGTAAAGCGCATGTAGCCTTGTTCGGGCTTGGCGTGATGCAAGCACCAACCAGTCAGTGTCAGCATCGCCTGTAACAATCCATTTGCAAGATATGGAACAAATGATCCGCGCTGTCGGTACCGAGCCCAATTGCCTGTGAACGGATTGAGCTCCTCTTAATCTAGGGTAGAGGTTGGATATCGCGGCTATATACTAGTCAGTCGGATGTGCATTACGGACTTCGCAAATAGGACTCTTTGACGGTCCAATCCATCCTCTTTCAATACAGCAGAGCCTAGATAGCATCGCGTGTCAGCAAAGCGTGCTGCGACAACAAAGATGTAAGTAAGATAACATGAGGCTTGAGTGATATTCATCAAAGTAATACCTTGTTCGATAAATGCTAGAAGTTTTTCCGTAGCATCACTGGAGCTAGATACTTAGATAAGATCGGCGCGATGCCTCCAAATGTGTTGTTACAAGGGGCTGATTTCACTGCTCCAAAGAAAGTCTTGTTTGCGTTACCTTGTCATTAATAGTCTTATGCAATACGTCGAAGTGGAGGTTTTGCCAATACCGGACATCAATTCATAGAAACACGCGGTTGCGAAGACGAAGGTATAATTCATTGCAATAAGGCTTTGGAATTTGATGTCAAACAATTTCCTAGCGCCCTTTTGATAATTCTTGTTTCACAGGTCACGATTTATGACCATTTCAGGTCTCTGCTTTTGTTTGACCGCGTGAGCTACACGACCTAGACTTGACCAGAAATGGCAACAGATCATCCACATACCCGATCTTAACAATTCACGAAAGGTACATTCAGAGCCACAAATACGAGATGTCCTTGCCTTTGCGGTTACAAAAACCTCCGTCATTGTACGACCGGATACTTGTTTCTCAGGCAAGATGAGTGCTGAATGGAGCAACACTTTTGTTGTAGCAAGTATAGACTCGCTCAAATATGGAAAGATCGAGATTCGTTTTTCAAGGCGCAAGAGAGCTCAGGCGCCATCAAGATTGCTAGAATCGCTCTTTGAAATCACGAAAAGGATTGTGATGAATTTTGCAAGCATGTATATACTCTGTCCTTTTCACCCTATCGAGCTGTGAAAATCATTGGTCTCATTCAAGAAAAGCTTTTAGGTACATCAATAGCCCTTTTGCACCACCATCGCACGCAATCACCCCAGAAAAAATAATCCCACATGCAACCTTAAACTCCTTAAAGAGCTACCTCAAGCTTCTGACGTACTCCGTAACTCCATCTCCGACTCGTCAGCTGCCTCAGACGGCAATCCATGCTTGGCCTTACTCCTTTCATGTACACAAAACACTATGTAAGCCATCTCCGCAACCATAATTAACCAAGCGAGTACAATCTTGCCAACAATCTGTCCATACGCTGCCCCGACACTTTGATTTTCCAAAGGGAATTGGGGACAAAAGCCGGGGATGTCGAGCTGAGTTTCGCACTCGAGCCATATGCATGCTTGGATTACCCAGCCGATGGTAACAATTGTCGAGGCCGTCACGATGAGACGGGTCGCGAATATGGAACAGCTGTGTGGGATCAAAGCGATGGATGCGATGAGGATGGAGAGGACGGGCACGGTGCCGCTGTACATCACGACAGAACTAGATACAGTATTAGGAAAATTCTCTTCTGCGCTGTCAGATTGTCTCGCACTACGCGAGCGAACTTACGCCGTGGAAACGCGACCAGGCGGCGGCGGTTGCCAATCATAATACACAGGAGCGAGAGGAGCATGGGCTAGTGCTTTGCCATAGCTGATGGAGAGCGCAAGTTCGATAGCAGAGAGCGAAATGATCGGTATTAGGTGCATGGCCGGAAGGAAGTGTTTAGAGACTCGGGTGGATGGCATGTTGCTGGTGTGTTATTTTCTTATTGTGATCTTGGAAATCAGAAGCACATGCAGGATTGAATCTTGGAGGATATTCGAAGGGAGGGTGTCTTTAGCTTGGTTCAGTAGGAGAGATGGCAGGAAGAAAGAATTCTACGTAGGTAAATGAGCAAGTACAAGAAGGTGAGTCACGTTCGTAAAGTATTCCTAGCGCTCACTACATTACTCTGAGCAATAGAAAACGAACTCCAATTTCACTCAGAAATAGTTTTGTTTGCCTCAGGGCGTGACCACAGCTGTGGATTCATCATATCTTGCGTGACTTTATTGGTAAAGTGTGACAGGAAGGATATTTTTATACAAGGCTGAAACTTTGGTAGGGTAAAGAAGAGACTGCGGCTCTCGGGCCGAAGGTTTCATGCACCACATGGACTCACACAAAGCAATCAAGGATACAGGGATTGGACCTTGGCTTAAAGTAACCACGCTTAAAACTGCTCTTGTGACGTCTCGTCCTGGCGCATTGGAGAAGTAATGCAGGTCGAAAGGGACATACCCTACCTTTCAATCGATACTCCTCACCCATGTGCACCTTCAATGAGATTAATGTACGAAACATCGAATCTGTTGAGATTGAGGAGTTCCACAAGCCAATTCGCATTCGAATTGAGCTTATGAAGTAATGCTGCACCAATACGTTTGACTCACCATGTTCCCGGGCTCAGACGCGTCTCTGCCTCGACATAAGCCTTTCCTTGGAGGTAAGCAGCGAAGCAGTAAGTTTTCTAATCATAATTAGCTGTCATCACCCAGGGTAGTCTCTACGCAAATACAGTTGATGCGCCTTGCGAGAGCATTACGGGTTTGAAAAGGTAAGCCTCGTGCTGACCGATACAGCAAATAATATGATCTGAGCACAGTAAATTAGCAAACCCTCTCCACTTTCTTCTACTCCGAGACATGATCTCCAGAATGGCATTGGATAGCGCTATCGGCCACCGTCACGTCTGCGGAAGTAGATCCGTTGTGTCACCTTCGGAGCAACATCGGCGACTGCTATATTGCATCATTGTGCTACTCTTTTGCGCCGTCGCTGAAGATTCAAAAAGCTGGAAAGCTCGTGGGTGATTTCTGAAACGTTACAAAAGCAGCACGTTTGCATCAAAGAATATATAACAAAAGCCAAACCATCAAGAACTCTCTCTGACATGAGGATCGTTATGCTGTCTTCCAAGATGTTCCTCGCATTTTGTTCTCTCCCTCCCCTCACACTGGCTACCGCGCCCTATCTGAACTCAACCTACAATTTTCATGTCCTCAATCATCCCACGATCGAACAGACATTAGCCAAATGGCCGGTTGCTGTTGACTCGAAGAACTATTCCTTACTCTCCGAAGTCTTCACCCTCAACGCTACACTCGATGCTCAGCTACCGACTGGTCCTCTCACAGGCATCGCAGCTATCCAAGACTTCATCAACCAGACTTTCGGTGATATCCCTACTCAACATGACATCGGCACGCAGCACATTGGTGTTTGGAACCATACCGCGTATGCAACGACGTACTTTGTTGCTACGCTCTATAACTTGGGGACGAAGAATGGTTCGGTGAATCATGCAAAGTACTTGGATACCATGGTGAAGAGCGGGGAGGACGGTGATTGGAGGATTAGCAATAAGACCTTGATTTATCTGGTATGCTTTTGCACCCCTCTGCCTCGAACAAATGGAAGTTCGATAGCTAATTGCGAATCAAAGATTCCTGGTCAGGGCAACATAACACTGGTATGAAGACATGTGTGTGGGCGGTTTGCATGATGATCTGGGATCTGGGATCCTTAAGCACTCAAATGATCTCGTGTACCTGGTCTAGATTAAGTTTGGGCAAAGGGAGTGCAGATGGCGAATGACTAGTTGTGTAGTACCAAGACTCGAGTCGGAA
Organism: Lecanoromycetidae sp. Uapishka_2; assembly: GCA_035521555.1. Taxonomy (NCBI): domain Eukaryota; kingdom Fungi; phylum Ascomycota; class Lecanoromycetes; species Lecanoromycetidae sp. Uapishka_2. The sequence continues at coordinate 21,948 of JASZXT010000114.1, forward strand.
CTTGCTCCTTGTAGTCACAGACGCGTCATGTTGCAATGATGGTAGTTTCAACATTGAAAGTTGCTCTTCATACAATTGATATATGGCTTCGATGATAGGCGTCGGAAGAACGGCGTTGAATGCCTACTACATGCTTTAGTATCCTAGGATCGCAGCTCACACGGTCCGCGCTTCAGTGGACGTGAGTTAGTCGAGTTTCACATGATCCAGCGACTTCGATCGACCATGTGTTTGCGTTGATCAACTGAATCAATATCTTTCGTACGTATGAAGCGGATGTTCGCCACGGTCGCGAATTTAATACCTCGAAAGTAGCAGTCCTACACCAACTAAAAGAAACGCGCTAGCTAAATGAGGACTAACGAATAACAACCTTCAAGGTCCATGAATTGGACCCTGAACGAAGTTGTTGCGATGATGCCAGAGCTTTGCCGTTCCATTTTACCACCTTACCATCAGCTCTGATCGTAAATTGGACGTCAGACCTATCATCCATAATGGCACCCCTGGTAGCTTTCAATCCTCCTCTAGGACCAACGCTCTCGCATTGCCACCCTGAGCAAGTGACACTTCACATGAAGGAGAAAGCGTTCTCCCTGTCTGGCGATGACTTTACCGTCAAAACAGTCTCAGGAATGGGGATATGCAAATGCAAGGGCAAGATTTTGTCTGTGAGCGACAAGAAGGGTCAGTCTCGCGGAGACGTCCTGCTGACTACCTTATCGCATGCGTTTACTACTCATCGATACGTGGATTCGAGTTGGCTGATGCGGAGATCTTTAGTGTTCACGGACGTACACGATAAGGAAATCTTTGCATTGAAAAACAAGCATTTCACCATCCATAAGAGCTTTCATGCCGAAGATCCTCATGGCAAAGACTTGTTCGTTGTCAAAGGCGAGTTCGCAGGTAAGTAACCAAGTGGCGACAAGTCTGCATACTGCCTAGCCCTTGTTTGGGAACACGATCTTAAATGCCTCATAGTACTCGCCTCGAAGTCTACCGTTCATTTCAAGAATGCGTCTGATGGTCATGAGGTTGAGCTCGAGGTGCGCGGCGATTGGTTCGATCGATCAGCAAACATCACCTTTGGAGGACAACCGGTAGCGCATATCTCTCGAAGTTTCTTCAACGTGAGGGAGATCTTCGCAGATAAGGACACTGTAAGTCTAGCTTTCACTGGTCATTACGATCTCGGTGGAAATTGACATGATCAGTACTTTGTGCATGTGGCACCGAATGTTGACCTGACTATGATCGCAGCGCTGTGCGTGTGCTTAGATGAGGAGGAAACCGAGAAGTAGTTGGCAGTCATCGCAGCGGGATTGTTACTCTAGTGGACCAATTTCTACTGCAGAGGTAGGTTTGAGCAATCGATCAGTGCAAGTGCGCATACGAGGTCATGAGATCATGTCTTTCTTATTCACTGTGCATGGACAAGCTGAAATCCTCATTTTGAACCAAACCGAATCTCCTCATTATCGTCTTGCCGACAACATTTTACTCATACGTTACCCAGGGGTCCATGAGCGTGAAGAGTATAGAGGACATCATCCCAAAGGTTGTGGTATGGGTCCGGCTCGACGATCGTTGTTCTCAAATATGGTCCCAGTTTTTTCGATCTGGTGGATCTTAACCTACGAGTTTGTTAATTGTTGGCAGCGCTTTAACGTGGTTCAGCTGCCCAAAGAACTTCGCTAGTTAGAGTGGAATGGCAAAGTTCGGTGGATGCGAAGGTCAGCGATCTGCCTCATTGGATTTCCAGCCTTGTATCTGGAATGTTGAAGGTGCTACGAAAAAGTATAATGGATTTTCTTTTTATATTTGTGGTACGAGGATGTCTCGGGTATATCTTGCTGTCGTGCTCGTAAGACCGCCACCCGTGCTCGCTTTGACGTGTCCTCCCATTAAGAGATCGAGAGGCCTTGGCAGAGAGACCTCAGTGCCGCTATCGAGTTTACACTCTGCTCCTTTCAACTGTGCGATTTGCTTTGGTCACTTGAGTACAGATTGAAGGAATTGTCAAAGTACTGCCTATAGGTGTTGATTTTCTCTTTGAGCGTCGCCTTGAGTATGCCTCATACTGGCTCTCCCGGCTGTGGCTGTGGTTGCCTGAAATGGAGCTAGGCCAAGCACCTGCAGTGTGCCTAACAAAACGATAGAGGCGGTAGTTACAGTCTGAACTATGGTACACGCCTTCCATCCTTCGCCTGTCGAGTTGTTCCTGGGCTTAAGGTTTACAAATAAGAGCTAAGCCTAAACCCTGAAATTTTCCACCATATCATACTTTACATCTGAGTCACTGGAGCCAAGTATAAAAACCTGCATTCCTCTCCCTTTCTTCTACTTTCAATACAGCTTGCAGACACGAAGAACACCTCCCAATATTGGCAGCAACCAGAACCATACATCAATACCAGATCCAAGTCATAAAACATCAAATCGTACTAGCACACCAGACATGGCTTCCAGACATCGATACCCCTTCTCGTCCTTTGGGGTACTCTGCGGTTGCTACTACCATGTCGCGTCCGAGAAATCTTATTTACCACGAGTCAAGCTTCAAGCACATACCACGATTTTACGCACCACCTCCGAAACCACTCTGGAGCAGACCTTCAGCAACACGTCCGGGAAACCCATTAAAGAATGCATTTACACATTTCCTCTGTCTGACGGTGTCAGCGTCGTGGGTTTCACTTGCGAAACAGGAGACAGGACTATTCGAGGCATCGTCAAGGAGAGGCGCGAGGCCAAAGCTACCTATGACAAGGCAGTGTCACGAGGAGAAACTGCGGGTCTCCTCCAGCAATTGCCAGAAGCGTCTGACGCTTTCAGTACCAGCCTTGGCAATATTCCGGCAGGCGGAGAGGTTTTAGTCATAATTACCTATGTGAGCGAGCTCAAGCACGATGCCGAAGCTGACGGTATTCGATTCACACTGCCTACGAAGATCGCCCCCAGGTACGGCAACGCGCCGCTGGACCTTACTAAAAGGAACGCAAAGGCTGCTGAAGATGTGGATGGCATCAGCATCACTGTCGATATCGATGTGGGTGTCTCATCTCACATTATAGGCGTCAACTCCCCTTCGCATCTAATCGCATTCACAATGGGAAAGACGTCAGCTTCTTCTGGAGATGATCTCGTAATGAGTAGGGCTTCTGCTACCCTCGCTCTCGCCCAGACTCACCTGGATGATGACTTTGTCCTCATCGTCTCTACCAAGGACAATGGCATGCCTACCGCCTTCCTAGAGACTCATTCAACAATTCCCAAACAACGTGCGCTCATGGTGGATCTGGTGCCCAAATTCTCTCTACCTCCGGGACGACCGGAGATTGTCTTTGTGGCAGACCGCAGCGGTAGTATGCAGTGGCAGATCCCAACACTTATCTCTGCACTCAAGGTCTTCTTGAAGTCTTTACCCGTTGGCGTGAAGTTCAACATCTTATCCTTCGGTTCTAGCCACTCTTTCCTCTGGCCAAAAAGCAAGACCTACGATAGAGATTCACTCAACGCAGCCTCTACACACGTGGAACACTTCGCTGCTAATATGGGCGGTACTGAAACATTTGCTGCCATCAAAGCTGCCATCGAGAATCGCTACGCGGACCTCTCTTGCGAGATCATGCTCTTGACTGACGGAGATATCTGGAGCCAGGACAGCCTCTTCAGCTATTTGAATCAGGTTGTCGGCAACAACATTAGGGTCTTCACACTTGGCATCGGTGGTGGAGTGTCCTCCGCCCTCATCAACGGCATCGCGCGTGCTGGTAAAGGCTTTGCGCAGACTGTAGCCAATGGCGAGAAGATGGACAAGAAAGTTGTCCGTATGCTGAAGGGAGCCTTATCACCTCATATTTGTGACTATACCATGGAAGTGAAATATGAACACCAAAGCGACCGGGATCAAGATATGGAGTGGGACTTGGTGGAAAAAGTCGAGGAAAAGCTAAAGGTTACGGACAACTCAGAGTCTGAGAAGAACGTGCCAACACCAGAGCAGAAGCCGATTTCTCTCTATGATGCTGATAAAGAAATGGACGAGGCAGACACAGCAAACCCTACGGACTCCAAGTTCTTGGATACAGGAGACCCATTCAAGGACGTCCCAGAGATTTCCACCCCAAAATTGTTACAAGCTCCACATACCATCCCGCCCCTTTTCCCCTTTTCAAGAACGACCGTCTACCTCTTGATGACTCCAGAATGCGCTCAAGCGAACCCAAAATCGGTCATTCTACGGGGGACGTCACCACAAGGACCACTAGAATTAGAGATCCCCGTTCAGATACTGCCTGGACTAGGTAAGAAGATCCACCAATTGGCTGCGAAGAAAGCAATGCAAGACCTCGAAGAACACCGAGGCTGGCTTTATAGCGCAAGGAATGAGAAGACAAACGCCTTACTTGAAAACGAGTATGCCAGCTGCTTTGATCAAATGGTGCAGCGGGAAGCCGTCCGTCTAGGGGTCAAATATCAGGTTGGCGGCAAATACTGCTCCTTTGTAGCTGTCGCCGAAAACGAAGAGTCGTCTGAACATCTCATTACTACTCCCTCGGAGTCAGACATTGAGGACGAGGATGAGGGGTTTGGTTCTTTTGGTGCAGAATCCTCTGGCAATACATACTATCATGAGAGGTTTGAGGCCACCGGATCAGCCCCAAGCAAATCGAAATCGAGACGCAGAGGTCCCTCAGCCAAAACCCCGGGTAGTGCGCCAGGTGCGCCAGGTGGAATGGCTTTTTTCTGCAGCACCAGGAGCTCCTATCCTTCAGCTCGATACGCCAATGAACTTGACGGAAAAGGTGGATTTAGTGGTGCTAGAGGAGGGCGTGGGCCTACACCGCCAACAAGGAGTCGGGGTGGGGCTGAGAGTGAGGCAGTCTCCACCAACAATGGACCAGCTATGCAAACATTTGGAGCTCCCCCCTCTGCCGTACACCCTGCTTCAATGAGTGTACAGTCATTTAGCCGTACGGGTGGTTTCAAAAAGAAGAAAGCGGTGCAAAGCCAAGATCTTGCCTCGCCCGGTATACACGGCGAAGCTGAATCAACCCTTGAGACTGACAGCGACAAGATCCATGCACTTATCGAGCTGCAGGACTTTGAGGGTTACTGGAGTTTGGATGATAAATTGCTAGCTATACTGGGGCTCAAGGCGCATATGATACAAAATGAGGACGCGTCTGTCACGGCGTTGGTTATCTACTTCCTGGAGCAGAGGATGGGTTCTGAGAAGGATTTATGGGAATTGGTGGTTGATAAGGCTAATGAATGGCTAGTGGGCAAAGATGCTGATGTTGAGGCTTTGGAGAAGGAGGCGAAGGAGGCTTTTGAGAAGTATGGGAATTGATGAATGGGGGGATTTTGCTTGCTTGCGAGATGGAGTTGAGGTTCACAGACTGCTTTATTTGGGTGTAGGACAGCGAAATTTTGTCCGGCATGATAGGGGATCATGCTCTCAGATGTCTAGGTCGAACAGTAGCTCTGTTCATGTGTATTAGTAGGAGAAGAATGAAAAATCATTCATATCAATTCTGGTTGAATTCGTAATCTGTATCTGACTGAGCGGAAAACATTGCTCTCCTCCCTCCGGCTTGATAACTACTGCTATCTTTTATTTTTCCATCATGTCCAGGATCCGGTAACATATCCCTATTTGCAAAGGGTTTCTGAAGTCCAGCGTGACTTCTGCTCCGGACCAAGCTGCGCGTTATTTTCGAACATCCCTGCGTTAAAGAAAGCACTGAAAAGCCCAGCATACCCCCCTAACGTTGGAATCGCCATGATGTTCCGTCCCAAGCCTTCCCCACCTTCACTGGATGTAATTCGAATAAGACTCCCTTCCCTCCCCATCAGAGTAGGAAGTCCGACCAGACGCTCTGCCCGCATAATCCACCAACGTAGCCGAAGAGCGACGTGGCAATCCCTCATCATCAGCATAAGCAGGCTGCGAGTAGACACTACTCGGACTTCCTTCCCGCTCTACCTCCACAATTTTCTGAAATTGAAATGCCTTCACCCTATCATCCGGATCGAGAAACCACCTCACCCCCTCGAACCTCACAACGTCCTCATTGAAACAATCGAATTTGATGATGAAGGACTTCCAGCTCTGGATATACTGCGCATACCCCTGCCTCACGCACTCATCGCGGGAACTTGGCATGAAGGTCCAATTGTCGCCATGGTAGTGATAGAGATCGAAAACTTGCTCTGGCAGGCCATTGATGCACATGCTCATCCTTCCGATATCATCCCCTTGGATCCTGCCTGTGTCCCCCCTTGCGCGTTGGGTGGCTGTGGATATTGTGACGATGAGAGTCATTTGGAGCTCATGACAAGTGTAGGTTCCAGCGTAGGCGATGAGTGGTTGAGCTCTGGCGATAGGACGTCTGTGGAGTGCCCATTGCTCTTTGGCGTTTCGCCACTGGGCTAGCGCCTCTGTACTGACGTGCTTGGCAACCGCTATGTAGTCAATTTGGGGTTGGAGATTAAAGAGGGCTTGCGTCAAGCATTGGGCGATGATATTCGTGGCGTCTCCGTTGACGCTGTTGCCATTTGAAAGGACGATGACGGCACTTTCGCTTTCAGGGAAGACCCAGTATGTGCTGGTGTATGTGCCAAGATCGCTGGTATTGCCGATAACTTTGCGTGGGAAAGAGTTAGCTCCCATGGCGTATTTTTCCATCACAACTGAATCCTTGTTCGATATACTGTTAATGAATCTCGTTGGTAGTTTGATGTTGTACAAGCCCATTCCATAGGACTGACGCTTGTTTTGCGCTTCAGAGAATACGAACTCCGGTTGCTGGATTACCCATGCAGCTCTGAGTAATTTGTCCTCAGTCAGGGTTTTTTCGTGCATAGAGGTAACCGGGAAAATTGCTTGAGGGACATCTTCCTCCTTCCATTCCCTTTTCTGAGAGGCCTTGGCCAGGAAGGCACACCAACTTAGCATATCATTGACGCAAGTCCAAACGGAGCCTGAACCTTGAAGGCTATGGTCATGGCTGGTACGAGCAGAGTCAAGGAGCAAAGGTGTTCCATCATCCATAACATAATAGGGCCGGGCCCACTTATGGTCGACTATATGTCTCCGGTAAGTGCGGGGATAGCCGAGCTTCCCGATTATGTTGTCCACACAGTCTTCCCAGGTATTCATGCTTTGTGAATCAATGATTTGGCTAGCAAGAGCATAGCCCCACTCATTGTGATTCCATTTTGACCGCGGCTTTGCAACAGGAGGTAGATTATGGAATATTGGTTGAACATCACCAATATTCGCGATCACCGCGCCATGCTTGCCTCGAATTGCGAACGGTACCGATGCAAGTCCCGTACGGTGAGATAGTAAATCTTGCAGGGTAGCTTGGTCGTCATATCGAGGTCCATGCTGTGTATGGAAATTGGGCACACAGCCTGAGACAGGCAATTTCCATGAAACCTCACCAGCTTGCTCCAGAAGACTGACAGCCATGGCAGTAAGAGGTTGAGTGAGACATCCAGTTTTATAGACGAAATTTGAATCCTGAGGATGCTCTGGAACACCGCTGGTAAAGCCAAAACCTTTCGTGTAGGCCCCTTGTCCCTGATGGAGGACGCCGACAGAAATATGTGTGCCTCGAAATTGTCGCCTAATCTCTTCGATTACACGCTCTGTCGCTGCTAGTCTTGAATAACACGTCAACAGTGTAGTGGAATGTCTGTTACCACTTACTTACCTCTTGTATACAGCCTCTTCTACCCGAGAAATGGATAGGTTGTATCCGAGAGTTACCCCTGACAGGCATCTTAACGCTTCGACATGTCTCGCTTCTTCAGAGTTGGATGGTGGCGCCGTTAGTGGCTTGTTGGGGTTTGCAAACGGTCTGGGATCTTCCATATTTGTTTCGCCACCTAGCATTGAATACACGCTTGAAAAAAGGGCTGAAAGCATAGTATCATGCAACTTCAACAAAAGTGGTGAGCGAGGTGAAGACCATGTTCCTTGACAAGCTTACCTCATTCGGTTTCAAGAGTGATCCGACTACTTCGACGGGGCTGGAAATACAAAGTGAAGAAGAGAGCAAACTTAGACCATCGACCAATCAACGCCGACTTGTGCGACCTAGTATCGACCCTTTAGCGCGTTTACTTTTGATCCAAGCAATAGTGTTTCACAAAGTCGCGCCGGGTGCTGCGCAAGGTACCCTTTCTATGTTTTGGATAGAAAGAGTCTGCTATTAGTCGCAAGAGATAAGCTCCAACATTCTTACTCCGGAACCTCCAATAAATCAGATATTGCTATTCAAGATCCTTGAACTTGCCTGAAAGGCCTATTATAGCCTAACATGTGCATCTGACGATCTTACCGGACGTGTTCGTCTGCTGGATTAGAGACAGCTTTTTAAGGTAAGGCTTTCTCCTTATGCCTTGGAGAAATCATACTGGAGGGCTTGCAAAGCTTCCGTATGCTGGTCAAGACACTTATGTCAGAGATCATGTTTGATCTAGAGATAGTTGATATAGAGACTGGTCCGGTCCCTGGTTGCTGATTGCCCGGGTATTTGCCTTCTCCATCTTGGTAGTGCAAGTCTCTTGACTCCCATTGGTCAAGGCAGTAAAAGGAGTGATCAGTCACTTCCATTTTCCTGCTTCCACTTCTTTAAATAACGCTCCCCGCTCAGCCCACCCTTCGGGTCCCCTTCAAATCTTCCCCTAGTCTTGTCGAAGGTCTTGGTGACGAAGGGAGTAAGCTGCAAATTCTGTGTCAGCGCAGATACAATACAACACTGTATAGCCTTACTTTGCAGTCCTTCAGCTGTTCAGGTACAACATATGTGCGGACCTTGCGCCATTCAATCACGTAGCCTCCATGCTTTGTGTGCCGACCCATTGCGCCTGAGCCCGTACCCTTGTAGAACCCATTGCTGACTTGTTTTGTTATGAGAGGAAGACGTCTGACTCTGCTCATCAGAGTAGGAGTGGGCTTCATGATGTTAATCAGGTTAGGACAAATAATTGTACAGATGAAAGGCAAGTGAAGTCCACTCTGGCGGAGGTTCGTGGTTCCTCCGCACTAGCGCGATGTACCAGCCTTACCAGGCGAAAATATCTCCCACTAATCACCGATCAATTTGTACAATTTGATTCCAAGAAACTACTGCATGGTCAATTCCTAGAATTCTGGATGTGATATATGCAGACGTTTCTTGGAAACCAAAAATGCCTGGCCGGCAGTCGACAGGACCGCCATCCACTAAGAGAATTATACCTAAAAAACAGAAGGGTAAGCGGTCTTTCAATGCCCTTGCTATAGCCGCGGCGCAAAACCCAGTGAGGGCGAAGATACGGCAAAGTCGTCTTGGACAGGCCGAATCTGAGTCATCGAAGCGAAAAAGAAAAGACGACAACGAGGATGAAGATCATGATGACAGTTATGGACAGCTGAAGAGGAGAAAAGCTGGAGAAAGAGACCGGTATGGTAATGAGATAGAGCTGGGGAGCGATAGCAGTGGCAACGAATGGACGGTTGGCAAGGTCGACGACGATGATGACAGCGACTTGGATAGTGACGAAGCCATGGGTGAGAGCGATGAAGAGAAATTCGAGGGGTTTGCATTTGGAGGAAGCATTGGAGCACAATCGAGCAAGAAGCATTTCCCTAAGACCGAAGACGAGGAGATAGGTGCTGAAGGGCTGCATGACATCGATTTACGGGAGGACGGGGATGAGAACGTTATTTTTGAGGATGAAAGTGACAGTCTAGGGGACGATGCGGTTGACCTTGCTGAGATTCTAGATGCCAGTGAAGGCGACGAAGGAGAGTCTCGAAGTTCGGGTGTATCGGAGAATCCTGGAAATGATGATGGCCGTTCACGGGAGAGTGGAGGGGATACAGATGACGACTCTTTTGAGAAAGACGAATCCATTCTTTCTTTATCTGGCGACGAGCAAGATGCGGAAGAGTCAGAAAAGCTTGCTTCGCTACAGTTGATAATGTCCACCCTACATGGGCAAGATGAGAAATCCCCGCGTGCAAGAGGCCCTGTCGATGCTCAGGAATCTATGATGCCCTCTGATCTCCCGCTGAGCTCGAAGCGAAAGCTTACAGCTGCTGATCTGATGACTTCTAAGGTTGACGCTGGATTACGGAAAGCAGTGAAGCTTTTAGCGGACAACCATTTAAAAAAGCCAAGCATGCGAAATGGTGTATCAAATACTAATGACGTTCCTTTGCCAAAAAGACAGCAGGATCGTATTGATCGAGCTGCTGCTTATGAGAAGAGCAAAGAGACTTTAAGCCGCTGGATCGATACTGTGAAGCACAATCGAAGGGCAGAGCATCTTTCTTTCCCTTTGAAAGACCCCAGCGCGGCGGTCGCGCTGGGGACCCAACAGCTCCTGCCGAAATCTCAGGCACTACCATTCACAGATCTAGAAAGTACTATTCAAACCATTCTGCAAGCTAGCGGCCTAGCGGCACCCCAAGGTAAATCTGAGGAAGATCAAGTGCAAGCTTTCGAGGAACTGCAGACAAGAAAGATGCCACTCGAGGAAGTGCAAGCACGAAGAGCGGAACTACGGAGGGCCAGAGAGCTCCTCTTCCGAGAAGAAATGCGCCAACACAGAATCAATAAGATAAAGAGTAAGACTTACCGTAAAGTCCACCGAAAAGAGAGGGAGCGAATAGCACAACAGGAGAAGGATGCGCTCACAGCAGCTGGCGTAGACAACTCGGAAAGCGAGCAAGAGCGCAATGACCGACGCCGAGCGGAGGAGCGTATGGGCGCCCGACATCGCGAGAGCAGATGGGCAAAAGGAGTCAAAGACAGTGGCAGAGCTAAATGGGATGACGATGCGCGTGGGGGTGTGACGGAAATGGCGAAGAGAGGAGAAGAGCTGAGGCGAAGAATAGAAGGTAAACGGGTAGCTGGAGACGAAGAAGAATTGTCCCCCTCGGAGTCTGAGTCTGGTAATGAGGACGATATTCGCGATCGGTTACAAAGTCTTGCTCGCGAACATGACGAGTCTGGATCTAATACAAGGGCCAGCAGGCTAGCGAATATGGATTTCATGAAGAGGGCTGATGCTGCACGTAAGGCGCAAAATGATGAAGATTTACAGCGTCTGCGTAGAGACGAAGCTGGAGAGGACACTCCAAGTGAAGAGGAAGCTGAAGAGGGGTTAGGAAGGAAAACATTTGGTCCGACGAGGAACAAGCCATTATTACCGGAGACACCTATGGCCGAGCAAAGATCTGAATTTGAAGAACGGCAAGACTCTGATCTTGAACATGGAAACGGAAACGAGCGTCCTGAAGAGGATCTGGAAATCATAGTTGATACTTCTGCTACTCAGAATGGATTTCAACCAGCCAAAAAGTCATCATTGCTTAGCAGGCAAAAGCAAATAGCTCCCCAGATTGAAAACACCCAAGACGCCAAGGCTGGTGGGAATCCTTGGTTGACAAGCACCAAGAAAGGATCCAGTGTCGGCAAGAAACGATCTCAAGACCCTCATGCCGGAGCGATAATTTTGAACTCTCTCCCAGCCGAACCCGCCGCACCGCATAGCGAAAACCACGCACAAAAGCCAAGATCTGCTCTCAAAGGCTCCAGAGATGCAGAAAAGGCTCGTCAAGCTGCACCCAAGCCCAAAATAGTACATCAAACCGAAACTTCGCAGCGGAACAATGCAGTACTCGTAGCTGATGGCGACCATAGCGAAGATGCAGAGGATGATACAGATAAATTACCCTTCGTCCTCCGCAACCAAGACCTCATCCGCAAAGCCTTCGCCGGCGACGAAGTAGTCGCCGACTTCAACAAAGAAAAACTCGACACCGCCCAAGACGAAGACGAGAAAACAATCGACAACACCCTCCCAGGCTGGGGATCCTGGACCGGCGCCGGCATCGGCAAAAAGGCCCAAAAGCGCAACAAGAACAAAGTCCTCACGAAAGAGCCTGGTGTAGCTAAAGACAAGCGCCAGGATGCGAAACTCGAGAGAGTGATTATTAACGAGAAACGGGTTAAGAAGAATGGAAAATATCTGGCGAGTAGTTTACCGCATCCGTTCGAGACGAGACAGCAGTATGAGAGGAGTTTGAGGCTGCCGGTAGGGCCGGAGTGGACTACGAAGGAGACGTTCCAGGGCGCGACGAAGCCGAGGATTTTGATGAAACAGGGCGTTATTAGGCCGATGGCTAAGCCTATGATTTGATGAGAGATGATGATACGTGTGCTGTAGACCTTGGAAGCGAGTTTACAATTAGGTTGGCATCGTCTGTGAAAAGGCCCGATTAACCTGATCGCTTGGAATCATGAATTATACCACACTTTAAAACCATCCAATTCTATACAGCAGCCTCCCCAAAATGCTTCGCTCCCTGCTTCTCCTTCCCTTCCAACTCTTTGAGACAAGGTGCGAAGAAGAGCTCGCCAGTCCATGCTTTCCTTATTGTTCCACTAGCGACTACAAGCCAAAGAAGTGTCACAGCAATTGATAAGATCTACAGGATTTTTCTGTTAGCAAGTATTAGTAAGCTGCCGATAGGTTGAAAGACATACGGTGCCCAATACATCAAAGAATCGCGATGGCATCTCCTTTCCAATTTGCGTCGTTGACACCGTGAACACCCCTATCGGAAAGGTGAAGCCCCACTGTGCAAAGTCTCAAGTCAGTATCTTAAATCAGGGGCGTTGTAGGAGTTGCGGGACGTAGCTTGAGTGTGGGACAGCGAAACAGATGGGGATAGAAAAAAAAATGTTACTCTAGGAAATACGCACCCATCCAATATTAAACGGGAACTTGCTTCGGCTGATACTCGCAAGGGCGAAGAATAACCAGACCAGCCCAAACCCCCACATCATCAATGCCACCAGCCATCCAACAACGTAGAGGATCTCCCCAGCGTTGGTCGTTCGTGCGCTCAGCGTGCCTGTGACGGGGAAGATTTTCATCGCTACGGTGCCTAGCTGCATGATCGCAAAGCCACCTTGGCCCAATGGACCGAGGGGAAGAAAGACAGAGACGATGACTTCGCGTGGTGGAAGCTTGTAGACTGTAAGCCGTTGGAAGTAAATCACAAGAATCGTCATTGCGAGGGGTACCCCGGTTCCCCAGAGGATATACGATACTGTGAGCGTCCACAGCGCGTGCTGAGGATTCGGTAGAATGTCCGCCACGATCCCACCGGAAGCTGCGGCAACAATTGTCGCGACGACAGGAAGGAGCCAGGCGGCTGTCATGGTTTTGAGTTCAGTGGCGTGGACGTGCATACATACAAAGGGTAGATAGACGCAGGTTGCAACTGAGATAGCGGCATCGATCCACCACAGCGCCCATGCGAGGGTGATGGTTGCTGGTTCCCATGCTGGGACGCAGACGAAGACGATCATGTTTATGATTGTGGCAAGGCCCATAGGGAAGGTACCTAGGAAGAGTGATTGTACTGGGTGATGCAGCATGGCGGTCCAGAGTTGGGGGTAGAGGATGTAGCGGAGGAGGGACATGAATAGAAAGAGGAAGAAGAGAGCCACGTTCAGTGCGAAGATGATGACTGAGATCCAGTAGAGCCAGATACCATTGTATGGTAGGTTGTGGAGGAGAATGGAGACAACGCCTGTACCCATGTTTACCGAAAACCATCTAAAAGGCATCGTCAGTTGAACTCGAAATGCTAAGCTAGGGACTATGGGGCCCAAATTCTCGAAGTGTAGTCAATTTTTGTAATGTAAGAGAAAGTATGATGTACTTTGTTCCAATCTTTGATATCTTGAGGTGCTGTTGCTAATTACGAGTAGAGACTAGAGGCAAGTCACGACTACTGGATTCTCGGGAAGACATCTGATACTTGCTAGAACCTGGCTCTTGACCCACAAAGCCTTTTGATAACTGGGGAACAATGCGCTGAAATGCTAAAGCGGTTGGGGGCAGCGTCAAAGGCTTACGAAGGAGTGAAGTTCCTGATTAGTTTCCTGTAACCTCTGTTGTCTTTAGACTTTCTCTCCAATAATCTTTTCTCAAGCTCGTCATCCCCTGAGCACGATCGTCCAACCGTTGGTAAAAATTCTTCATCTGGGGCCAGAACAGCAGGTCTTTTGCTCTGAGTACGGACCAAGGACTGGATGCCAGGCCCAATGACATCTGTTCTAAGATTACAATGGGTGTGCTGGCCCGAAGGGTCCATTGTCGCTCAATCTTAAATTTGGTGGTCAAGATAGCAAACACTCCTTCAAGCATGCAGTGAATTCAAAAGTTGCAAATCATACAATCGTCCAGATGGTTTCGTGAAATTCAGACCGAGAGCAGAGTCCTTTTCGTTGTAGGTGCCTAGGTAAATTGAGGACGAACGGCCAAAAGCCCGGCTTCAGGCCAAATAATGCGATTAGAAGAGGTCAAGGCCGCAATTCGGCGCTGTTGACGAGCATGGGTCAAGAAAATTGATGGATGCCTCTGGCAACAGAACAATATGAAGTACAGAGTACCATCTTGAATCTTCCATCCGATGCCATCCGAAACATTCAGGTAGAACTAAGTGTAGGGTAAAAGACGGTAGAAGACCTATGATTATTGGACAAGAGAGTCTTACGCTACCTTGAGATTTCACCAGAGTAACCACGCTGCTAGACTCTAGGTATGTGAAAAAAACGATTGTACAGTGATTAGCCGTTGTTCGTCGCCTGAAGAAATTGTGATATTTTTGTCGTCATGGACGAGGGCTCGGTTACGCATCCGTGACATGAATTGCGCAGCTGGATTCATGCCATCCAAGGAGCCCAGCACAAGTTGACTATGCGCATTTCACATCCCGCCTGCGAATTCCAATTCGATGCTCATCAACTGGCACATCTTATGGAATGTCTGATAAAACAATCTTCTCCAATTGCAATGAAGAGAAGCAATGGGCCTTATTCTCGGTTCTCTGCCAAACCTTGTCATTGCTTCCCGGTGCAGTGGCTCAATGACTAAGTGAGTTTCTGCACCGCCTCAACCATGTGCAGGCAGAGGAATCCGGCATTCGCCAAGGGATCCCGGTATGCAGCCTCAAGTCCAGCAACCCGCAAAGTACCTATCATCGTGAAGACCAGCTTCGATGCCTACATATGGTCCGAGCACGGCCATAGAGCTTCCTAAGAATCTGAAACTCCATTCGACTTCTTGTCTGGTATCTTAAGATCCACCTGTCCCCAGTGTCGCCGCGAGTCAATCCTGTATCACCTCAGTGTTCCTCCTTGACGAGTCATCATGAGTGGAATGGAGGTTGTTGCCGTCATTGGCGTTGTGGCGGCGGTCGTATCAGCGTATAAAGATGGTGGGAAAATCGTGAAGCAGATAAAGGCTAAACGCGCTGCTAAGAGAGCACCTCCACCGACAGTGTCGCTGGAGGCGTCGCTTGAGCGTGGTCCCTTGGCCGTGGAGCAAGCCAAAGACAGTGGCATAGAAAGATATGGGCCAAAATTTGCAACGGGAGATCGTGAGTAGCCATCTGAATTATCACTGGACCATGTTGAGCTAATGTTTCGATGCAGAAATTGCTACTCAAGCTTTACAAGAAATCCTCATCCACCTCCAGGGCACGCTGTTAAGACATCTATGGGCAGCGCAGGAGGACGACAATATGACCGACTTTAATATCGTTGTCGACGCTTCCGATTTTGGTCGAATCAAATCAGTTACAGTTCTCAATGAGCTCTACATGCGTATGGCACAATCCGCAGAGATACCAAGACTGCTTCCAGATGTGGAGCGAGTGTATACCCTCCCAGCAGCCATCTCTGCAGGACTACCCTGGGAAGCAGAGTCACAGTCTTCAAGGGCACATGATCCACTACCAGCGCAGAGCCGTCCGATATTCCAAACCCCAGCTAAGACCCCGAGCGTTCTCAGCTCTTCGCCAAATGATTCAACGGTTACCCAGGACTCAGTCGAACCCCAGTTCTTAGCTGCGAAGAAAAAGTGGGGCATGCCGTTCAGATCAAGGACGCCTAGAATCTCCTCGAGTGCGCCTGAGGAAGTTTATACACCGAATCAGCAAACCCGCTTAATTGAACCCAGCATCAGCAAGTCCTCCCCATTTAATTCAACAGGCCAATCTTCCCCCGATACAAGGAAGCCATCGCCGTACACCTCTCATCTGGAGCGGCCCCTGTCAGAAAGTTGGAGACCGTCGCCAGAATTGAATATAGACGAAGACAATCCATGGCAAGAAGAGTATTCGTCCGCGTCATCGGTCCGTGACGTTGCAGTAAGCACTTCGATTGCGGAAGAAACTCAGAAAGATTTTCATGGTCCGCAACGACAGTCGACGGACTGGACATATGTGGATGATGGGATTCTCCCTACCCATAAGACGGAGGCACCATACCTCACTGAGTCTAGAACATCACAAACTCGACTCGCAGCAAGTCCCCCAATGCCTACGGAGGACGGGCCGATATCCCCCGGTTCAATGGCAACCCCAGGTCCGGGAATATTTAGAAGCATGTTCGGAAGACGCACGAGCTCAGAAGCATCTCAGGTAGAAGAGAAGAGGCCGCCGCTTAAGCGCCTCGACAACTCGCGCAAGTCTTCACCTAGAGTGTCTCGAAAAAATTCCGCCATGGAGCCTGCTCCTTCTTCATCATCAAAGGACCTATATAGCGGATACTGCAAAGGGGCATACAAGCTACAGGTGGGGTTGGTTAAAGAAGGCATGAAGATATGCAACCAATCAACATCAATGACTGGCCAATCCAACTATTGGGCCTGCGCTAGTTCGAAATGCTGCTTTGAAGGTGCCGCTTGTAAGATTGGCAAGACCTGGGAATTTGACAACAGTTTGAGGACCATACAGGGGGTACAATACCGCTGGACTCTTCTAGCAAAAAGTCATGTTGCCATGTCCAGGTCGAAAAATCATTATTACGACTATCAGTGTATCTTGTGCACGGAGCAAGAACATCCAGCAACTATTCACCATGGTGAACAAGCTTTCATGGAACACATCCTTACCCATCGAAATCAGCGATCATCGCTTTTGAAATCCGAGAAGATCGTTGTCAAGACTGGGCGAATGGCACTCGATCATGAGGTTTTTGATGTTAATTTTCCACAGCTTGTAGAAAATGCTCAATATCACGGACGGACCTTAGTGAACAGCCCTAACATTGATGAGGGGAGCCAGAAGAACACGACATCGCCGGAAGAAGAAGAAGTGTTCGACTGGTCTACTCCAGAGCCTCCCGTGGACGACAGTCATTGGATAGCGCATGCTTGATACCGAAGCTACAATCGCTCATCTTACGTGTGGCTCAAGATCAATTACTGGCCGAAGCTTGTTACGGTGGTACCGCGTCAATATCAATCAAAGCTACATGCCGTGATCTGACATTTCTGTAATAACGCAGGGAAAGTAGGGCTCTTTATCCGCCTTCTACGACCACTATCGCGCGTGCTTACTGGAGCGATTGTGATCAAGGAAGATCCGTCCATATCCACTAGCAATCAAAATTCCGCAAAGATAAAGCATTGAAGCGCGATCGAAAACCATGCTTAAAGTGGGGTTCAGATCCCACCCTTGGGCTTGCTTTCCATGAGAGCTTCGGTCCAGCATCTTCTGCATATAAATACTCTGCCACGAATATCTGGGACTTCATCCTGGCCTTGAACCCCTAGCGCCTCGTGCAATGTTCGCTGCGACCTTTGCTTTGGCCTTTCTCTGCTCTCTCGTCTCCGCTCTTCCAGCGGACCCCGAATC
Source organism: Lecanoromycetidae sp. Uapishka_2 (assembly GCA_035521555.1). Classification (NCBI taxonomy): domain Eukaryota; kingdom Fungi; phylum Ascomycota; class Lecanoromycetes; species Lecanoromycetidae sp. Uapishka_2. Next base: position 39,679 of record JASZXT010000114.1, read on the forward strand.
CTCTTTCCAACCATCCCTTTTCGTCCCTGAGCCATATGCGCCCGCGTTCAATATCTCTATCGATGCTCTTGCCTTGCCCAATGCCAGCCTCTCCTACAACAACGTCGACTGCTTCAATGCCACCACCGCACTCGCCTTTCCCCTGGACCCTGACGACTGCGACAATGCCATCGAGCTCCTTTTCCACGACCCTTCGGGCGTCATGAACGTCCAACAATTCTCTCACCACGCCGAAGCGGGTGGTTTCGGCACGCCCGCCGACTGGCACGATGGCCGCTGCCAGGTTCTGCTCACTTCAGGATTAGAGGGTGTTACGGATAAATTCCGATTAGTGGATGTAATTGTGGCAGCGCAAAGAATCATTGCGGAGTGTCCCCCCAAGAGTAAGACTAGTCTGGGGGGTTTGAGTTTGGTGGGGAATATGAAAGGGTTTTTTGTAGCGGTCAATGGGCCTGAGCCTTTGGGAGTGGCTGAAAATTGGGTGGATGGCAATGCGAGTGGTGTAGAGGGATGGTGGGACGAGCTAAGGAATTTGGGAGGGGTTATTTGAGCAGATAAGGTGGTAAGAGAGAAACGCGACCGTATCCTGAGAATCTGTCCAGATGCTTTGGATGCCGTTACAACGATTTGTGACTTGTGAGCTTTATTGAATCTTGGCGCCCAACCCTAAAAGTAGATACGTATATATAATCACGTGCGCGTAGCTTAAGTCCTGTCTACGATCCAGGCTTTCGGCAGGCAGCGGCCCTCGCCACCCCCTGAGTTCCCCACACTGGCGCCTTCAGTCTAGCGACGGCGGAGCGATGTTTGCTATTTTGATTTCCACCTCCACGTAGATGGTCAATTCTAGGAGTAAGTATGATACCTTGGAAGCTAGCGAGAACTTTGTTTTGTAGAGCTGCAGTTCATCAACTGCACAATTGGGTTCATTAGATATATCGATGCTATTTGTTTATTGTAGCCTGCCAGGCATTCTTGAGACTCGCCTACCGCGATGCTGCCTTGAGTCCTTGAATTGACTCAGCCACTCCTACTTTAGTGCCTCTGTCGAAACTACAAGATCGAGCTTCTCCCATCTCTGTCTATCACTGCCTAGTATTCACAGACCCCAGATCCAAATACACTGTAGAGCTTGTGGACTTTGCTGAAGATCAAGTCAGAGTCACCAGCAAGTTTCTGAAGGTAACTACCAGCGCTTCTTACTTCGTGTTTGATATTGTGATTTGCCTACGTAAAGCAATCGCTGCCCAAAGATGGCCCAGGAAAGTATCCACAAGCAAGAATTTGCAATTCGCCATTTGTCAACTCGTAGCGTCACTCTCTATCCTGCGAGGGCTCAGGTAATTCGAGATATTAACGATGTTGCTCTACAAGTAAGTTGCCTGTGCTTGACATATGATTATTGATGAGTAAGATCACTGACTGCTGCAAGCCTGGCGCCAATGAAATCACAATATACGGACTCACTCCTACTGCGGATGAGACTTCGATCAAAGTTGACGGGAAAGGCTCAGCCACCATCACCGACATGATGGTGGATCTCATACCAAACCGCGACGAGTATGAGGATGTCTATCCACCCGAGTCCGACAGCGAGGATTCTGATGTTTCAATGGACGATGGGGAAGACTTTGACAGCCAGTCCGAGACCATCAAAGCTCTGTTGAAGGAGAGCATGGAGACTGAGCACGCGACAAAGATAGCCAAAGAGGAGAAGGCATCGGCTACCAGCCGCCTCGCAATGCTCGAGAGCTTCGGACGTAGCATGGAGAAGGACCGGCCAAACGACGTCGCAGCATGTATTGAGACGTACACAGAGGAACGTCAGAAAGCATTTGACGTGCATATTGCCAGCGAAGCCCGGATCAAGAAGCTCGAAGAAGAGCGTGCCAAGATCCAGAAAAGGCAGTCGAAAGCTTTGCGCACGATTGCAAAGGAGATGGAGAAAGCTAAGAAAGAAGAAGTCAAGAACTTGGAGAAGAAGAATCGTAAGAAGAGAGAAAAGCTGGAAGCTAAGCGACAGCTCAAGGATGAACGCATACAGTTCTGGCCCAGGAAAGTATATCGAGTCGTATTGAGCCTTGATACCAACAACGACATGACGCCAGTATCCTCCCGCCGCGGCTCAATCGATAGTCTTGCGAAGACTTTATCAGAGGACTCCTCAGGTTCTTGCCAAATTTCATTGTCCATCTCTTACATCACACATTCTGCCTATTGGTCTCCTCGCTATGACCTGAGCTTGAATACACCAACCAACTCTGGCTTGATCACTTATCGTGCAGAATTTTGCAATTCCACCTCGGAGACATGGAAGGACGCGAAGGTGATCTTGTCAACCTCGGAGACATCTTTCCAGGGACTAGGAGAACCAGTCCCTTCTATGGTGCCATGGCACATTCGCTTGAACAAAGCTTTTGGTAAAGACATTGATAGTACGAGCGGAGCTCTGCTCAGCAGCCACGAGGTGCAGTGCAGGCAGAGGGGCGTGATGAACGCTTCCAGCAAGGCCAGCGAGCCTCGCAACGTACTTTTCGGGCTGGGGTCCAACAATGGCAGTAATCCTTTTCCACCCCCACGAGGTCCCCAAAACCTGTTCGGGGCCCCTGCTGCTAATCAGCAGCAGCAACAAGCGGCACAATATCAGGTTCAAGCTAATCAAGCGAGCACTTTTGGTTCTCAACCACAGCAAATGCACATGGGAGCGCCTCTCGCCCGGGGAGGAGGGCTGTTTGGCAGTGCCACCCGCAATTCTGCTTCGAATCAGACTGCGTTCGGTAATGCCGCTGCGCAGTCGGATCCGTCCCAGAGTAAAGAAGATGTGGAGTACGACCCAACTATCGAGGACACCAATGTGCCAGATCTACCATCCCTTGCAACCCAAGAGTCCGAATGGTCCGAATCAGGACTCACAGCAACCTACGACATCCCCGGCGTCCGCACCATAACCCCAAGCTTCACCACCCGCCGCCACAAAATCGCCAACATAACCCTCAAAGAAATCCACCTCTCCTACCTCCTCGTCCCCAAACTCCGCGCCGCCGCCTTCCTCAAAGCCCGCATCCGCAATACCTCCTCCACCACCCTCCTCAGAGGCCCCGTCGGCCTCACCCTCGACGGCTCCTTCCTCGGCAACGCCTCTCTCCCCCGCTGCAGCGCCGGTGACGCCCTCAGCCTCAGCCTAGGCGTCGATCCCAGCCTCAACGTCACCTATGCAAAACCGGTCGTCAAGCGCAGCCAAACCGGCGTCTTCCAAAAAGAAGGCACGGGAGTCTACACACGCACGTGTACCATTACCAATACAAAAAGTAACCGCGCGGTCGAAGGCCTCGTCCTCGATCAAATTCCCATTAGCGAAGACGAGCGCCTTAGAGTCGAAGTCCTCCAACCATCCGGCTTGTGGAAGGAAGGCGATACAGCAAGAAGTGGTCTCGGCATCGCTGCTGCTGGAAAGGTTGCCGAGAAATGGGGCCGTGCGACCGCTATCCTGAAAAAGGGTGGAGAAGTGTGCTGGGATCTCAGGCTAGAGCCTGGTAGAGCGGTGAAGCTGGTGTTGGAGTATGAAGCGAGATTTCCGAGCTCGGATTTGGTGGTGGTTGGATTATGACGTGAGGATGTCTTGCCGTCGAGCGATCGGAGTTATGCTTTGCTGGATTATCAGATGCAGTTGATGTTGATGGAGCAGCAGAATCAAAAAGGTCATTGGTGGCCCGGTAGGAGAGAAGAGGACGTGGGAATTCAATGATGAAAGGTGAAATCTGTTTCTATTATAATTTGGCGAGGATACTATTTTACTGATCGAAAACCATGTTGAGAAGGAACGAATGGAGACATTTGGGTGGAATATGCTGTTTCTTTCTGGGAAAATTTGACTGCGATTTCCACAAGCTTGAAACTTCTCAAAATGTAAGAATAATCCCAAAACTCGAACACAACTGTAGTAAAACATATGACACGAACAAGTAGACAACATTAGATGCCAAGCACCACCAGACCCTCCAGATGTCCACCATGCTAGCTTGTATTATCCACAAATACCTTCAATACCCGTCATCCAAATCGTATAGTCATTAACATTCATCCATCCATGTCAAACAAATTGCTTCTTTGCCGCGACAGTAGCGCTTCCTCGAAACCTCTTCCCATTCCCCGCAATACCCACATCCCCATGCTTCAGGCAACGCCGCCATATAAAGCGTACCCAAACCCAACCAATCTTTTAGCAGAAAAAAGTGTCTTCTCACACCATTCCAGCTGCCATCAATCCGCCCACGCGCATAACAAATAACCAATAACCACTGTCTAAGAAGACAGTTCGTTCATGATAGATGCCGATCAAACGTTTATCTGATTTGGGTAGTAAGATCAGTATTCCCACACTGGCAGTGATTATTTGTATAGAGGGAGAGTGATTGGACTATTTCGAGATCAGCTGTCGATAGAAGTTCGAGATGGAGGCTGCTGGTAGAGGGGCTGATGGACGGGGGAAAGGTGGAGGTTTGTTTGTTTTTTGATTGTTAGAGCGATTGAGGTGATGATCCTACCGTCTATTCCGATTGTGGGCGTGCTCTCGCCTTCGCGGACTCGTCTGTGTGGGCTTTTACGAGCGTTGGACAGTGGAATGTGTAAACTGCGATAGGGGCTATGCAGATGAGTGGGTTCCGTGCTTGAGGATGTTGAGTCTAACTTCTAGGCGGTGTTGAGTCCCAATTTTCGAGACATAATTCTTTCGTGTCTCTCAAGCACCAGAGGGTGGCAGTAGACGTTGTCGAGATAAGAAGTAGTTTTCCCTCTTCGCTTAACAAAAATCGCTGAATCGACTCGCCGACACGGACACCATCAAAGATGATGGGAAACACTCCCCAGCTGCTGTCACCTTTTAACTCGCCCCTTTTCGCGACGATGCGGCCAGAGTCATCCGCCGGATATGAGGTACCTATTGGGTAACGACCAAGAGTGATTATACTGATATTTGTAGTACCTCGCTGTATACTACTAAGCCCGAACTGTTGCGTGTGTTAGCAGTACAAGTACCAGAGCGATATGGGGAGTCAAGTGGAAGCCTTAATTCCTCAAGATCGCCAGTCTTAGGCCAAAGCTAAGTCTAGCAGCGTTAAGCATACAATGAGTTCCCTGTTTGAGAAAATAGTCTTTCCAAATAAGTCGCTTTCCGGTGTACCATATACGTCGTGAAATCCTTATCAAGAGCCTACCTTTACTTACCTTTTGACTTTACCTCCACTTACCTATTCACTCACCTTCTTTTCAAAATCCAGCTCGTGAATCATCAAGCACCGCCCAAAGCGGCAGTAAAGGCCAGATACCAAGTCCGACTCGCTCCGCCATCTATCCATGTCCCATCGAAATTTTGTTGGCTGAAGAATTGCCAACTAGTCTTCGGATCAATGCACGCTAGGTTACCATACAAGATGCCTTTCCAGCCACCGATAATATTTGAAGCCGGGTAAGGTGATGTATGGTTGAAGTAAGTGTTCCACTCTTCAAGAATGAAGTTGTAGGGGCGTGTCAAGGCGCTTGCGGGTGAAAGGGGGAGCATGTGGATTCTGTAGGTAAGTATTAGTCATGCCGTGCTAGGAACGTTAAATGTAGTGGTACCCTTGAATATATTCTGAGTTGGTTCCGAAGTAGGTAGTGTGGTCTATCTTATTTTCGAAGAGCTGGGGTAGAGGATTAGTCATAGTGCACCCAGAGAAGTGTATGATAGTTGTACATACAATACCAGTCACCTTGTTGCCGATGAAATTAGCAGGCTGATTAACGTTGTTACTCTGCATTAAGAAGTAGTTCGTAAACGCCCTAGCCTGGATTGCCAGCATTAAATTTCCTCTAGCCTCCATCGAAGCATCTCCGATCACATGGCCCCACATCTTGATCGCGTATGAAAAAAAGGCATCTTCAGAGGACGACTCTTCATCTTTGCTATCAGCTGATTCGAAAAGGCCTTTTGCAAAAGAGTGGCCGTGGTACCAATCGAACATGCGGGAGAAAGGGAACATGTTATCTTGTAAGCTGGGATTTGCTGCATCGCGAATTAAAGTATTGACCCAGGATTTATTGAGGGCTAGCCAGTTTGGGTCGAGGTAGGCAATTATGGCGGCGGTGTAGATGAAGTAGCCTGAGAACGTCAGCCAAACATGATCTCTAAAAGCGAATCATACTGTCTACCATAATGGAAATGATGGTCATTGTAGTAGGTGTTACCGAAGTCCTGGCCCGAGTCTCCAGTGACATAACTCCCTACGGAAACGACGCCATTCCACTTGGTATCATAGACCAATGGATATATTTGCTGATTGGTCGCAAAGCGGGCGAAAGCTCCTTTCAATTCATTCAGTCCCTGTAGGGCCAGCATAGGCTCATGCAACAAGTCATGTGTAGTGTATATTATAGTCGCAAACTTGGCCAAGGCTTTGCCGCTGAAGTACATGCTGTCGAGGTTCGTCTGGTTATCATAGTTTTGATTGATCTCCGACACAGCGACTTGTCTGATGAGTGCGTTTGCGGCTACCGAGAGCGTTGGCCTGCTCCTTAACGACGGTGTCCACGGCTCAAATCCCATGTCAACCGGTAGACCTGGCTCAATCAATGTCCAGGTGTCACCAATTACTGCAGTCGCCATGCCTTTGGTAGTGGTTTGAAGCTGCATTGAAGTCCTACCTTGCGTACCCTGGAAGGACTGTAGGTGATGTGGCAATGCGTACATGAGCAGGGGAAGGCTAGTCATGCCTGTTTTCGTCCATGAGATTCGATAGGTCCCAGTATTTCCAGACACAGACCCAGTGACAGCAGCGGCGACTGGATATACTCCTGCTGTATTATCATAGTAGGCTTCACCATCCATGCCAGCAGGGTTCTTTGCTACTTGAATAACGCCCGACCACCCGCGCACTCCTTGAAGTTGAGTGTTTGACACAAGCCGTAGCTGCGGTAGCAGACCATTGGATGGGATTGCATAGATCAGCCAACTTTTACCATCCTCGAGAGTGACCCGATACTTCAATACACCAGCCCTAGGGTTGCTTACTTGTGTCACTGTTCGAAAAAAGACACTGCTTTGGATTGATGGCATAAGGTTTTTATATGTGCATGTGACATATCCCATGCCTTGAACAAGTGGGAAGGTAATGCTCGAAGCAGATCCGGCCTGAGGTGACAGGACTGCATTGACCGAGAAAGCATTTAGATTATTGGTAGTGAGGACTGTGGAAGGGCCCAATTCGATTGCGGATAGAATGATGGACTGGATCCCAACTGGATTGATGAAATAGTTGATAGGTGAGCCTGGGAGTGCCGAATTCATCGGCCCATCTGCTCTTTGATTCGCATCAATGTGAGAGACGGCGAGACCCCAGCTCTGCGCATTACCAGTCCCTTTACTCCACGTCACCGAGTAAGGATGTGTCCACACGCCTTGGCCTTGAGTGCCAAGAAAGAGGTTGGCGTAGAACTTATTAGTAGAGACTGGACTTCTTTGAGAGGCCTACGCGTTCAGACCTTAGCCATCCGGAATTTGAAGTAATCCACTAGCAAGACTCACTATGCCAAGCCGAGGTACAGGGTGGTCCCCTCGCGAAGCTATCTGACTCGGCAGCTGGCCAGTAGCCACAGGCTGGAAACAATCTGTGGCTGCTCGTTCATCTAATTTGATAGAACCTTCACCAGGAGGGGATAAAGAGGCCATAGCGCCGCTTGATACTACGTTAATACTTATCAAAATAGTTTGAGATGCTGTCAATGTGGGAATAGAAGTGTGCGCGTGAGGAGGCGTTGTCTCAATAGAAGAGGACGGATGATTTGTTGTAGTGGACAATGAAGAATATGCTTGTACGAGGAAGGAATTGTACGAGGACGCTGTTGTCAGTATAATTGATGAAGCAATGAACGATGTGGGAAACGGCTGTATAGATGGTCGCCCTCCAGTTTCCAAGGTTGTGTAGATGACCTGACAATCGTGAGCGTTCTCGAATGAAGAAACCCGCATCAAAAAGTCCAGATACAGAGGCTAAAGACAAAAGACATACACCTTTAGTACCTGGCTTTGTAGCTTGCAATAGCGTCGTTGGGGGCGTTTGACTGATCGACGTAGTATTTGCAGTAGTATTCAATGAAAGTGGTAACGTCTCATTCAGCGCGACGGAAGAATGATATCCTCTAAGATGATGCGTTGGATGAGCTGTAACGGGGGATATCTGGTAAACGGTCAGCACAAACATAGCAAAACGTATTTTTGACACCAGTGGGGAAAGGGGAAAGGGATGTTCATCTGTTCGGCACAACATGACGCTGCGTCAATCTCAAAAGTAGACCTCAGTATTCGGATTTTGGTAACTCTAGGTCAAAAAGTCTCTTTCAATGCACCACAACTACTGGATGTGGCCCGTTCTTTGGAAGAGCAATGGAAAGCGATAGCTTAATTCCCAAAAATTGTTTTGATAATACTTTTGTACGAGGCTTCTTGTAAAGTGACAGAAGAATCGGTCGGGAGTACGACTATCATACATACATACACGGTACATTCCCCGTGCAGCAGGCAACGAGCAGCAAGTCGACTGGCCTGGCGGAATTATGCAGACGAAACATCACACATTCCAACAAGACTCGCTGACGCTTCATAACAACTTCGCAGAGCAATATCTCACCTAGACTATACAGTTACACTCATGTCTCAGCCTTTCCTCTGATTGTCGTTTGGGCAGACACTTCGGACTTTATTAAGCCATTGTCCCCAAAGAAGCCCCTGATGGGTGTCAGAGAGTATATCCACTGGAGGCTAGCTATATACAGTTAGTGTAGCTTTGCGGCTGTTCCGAGGCTCGGAGACAGTCCATAAATCCGACCCTCGGCCCAGTCTGTGTTGTTTTCAGCCACAAGACACTCACTCCTCTACAATTGTTAATTGAAACGTACAAACGTCTACTTCATCGATTACTTCAGATTTGATCCATTACTATTCAAGCATCCAGGGACTGTGTTCGAAAGCACAACTCGCCATGTCTAAAGGTGCGCCTCTCGATTGCTGTTCTCACCCAAGCTGACTGACTGCGTTCAGCACAACAACGACTCTCCCAAGTTCAAAACCACCTCTCCTCTTCCGAAGCCGACATTCCTCGCGGCCGCGAATCCATTCTCTCAAAAGCACCCGATGACATAGTCGTAACCTGTGCCCTTCGCACGCCGTTCACAAAAGGTGGGAAAGGTGGACTAAAAGACGTACCTGCCGCAGACCTACTTGTACACACCCTCAAATCGCTCATCTCACGGTCCAAGATCGATCCCTCTCTAGTTGAAGATATAGCGGTAGGTTCCGTTCTACCGCCAGGAGGGGGGGCTACGGAGTTCCGGGCGGCAGCACTTGTGTCCGGTTTCCCGGAGAGTTCAGCTGTCAAGTCGCTGAACCGACAATGCTCGAGCGGTCTGCAAGCATGCGTTGATATTGCAAATGCAATTCGCTCTGGAATGATTGAGATTGGTGTAGGATCCGGTGTCGAATCAATGTCCTCTCAATACGGGCCTGGGGCTGTCACAGAGTTCTCCGAGCTGCTTGAGTCGCATCCAGAAGCCAAGAATTGTAAAGTCCCAATGGGAGTCTTGAGCGAGAAAATGGCCAAAGATCGATCAATATCAAGAAATGACCAAGACGCATTCGCGGCGTCGAGCTACCAGAAAGCACTAAAAGCCCAGCAAGCAGGAAAGTTCGACGAAGAAATTGAGCCTTTGACGAATGTAAAATTCGTGGACCCCAAGACGGACGAGGAGAAAATCATAACTGTGGCCAAAGACGACGGTATCAGAGATGGTATCACCACTGAGAGTCTGGGAAAGATCAAACCTGCTTTTGCCAAGGACGGCAGTGTCCATGCAGGAAACGCAAGCCAGATCTCAGACGGTGCCGCAGCAGTGCTATTGATGAAACGGAGTACAGCCGAGAGGCTAGGGCAAAAGATCGTCGGTAAATTCGTAAGCAGTAGTGTGGTAGGCGTCAAGCCGTTACTCATGGGTATTGGACCGTGGAAAGCTATTCCTGTCGCGCTAGAGAAGGCAGGGATAAGCAAGGAAGATGTGGATGTTTATGAGATCAACGAAGCTTTTGCAAGCCAGTGTCTTTGGTGTTTGCGGCAATTGGGCCTGGATGAGAAGAAAGTATGTCATCTTGTTTCCCATCTTAATGGCAGAGCTGATGCTTCCTTCAGGTTAATCCCAACGGTGGAGCCATAGCTTTTGGGCATCCTCTGGGTTGTACTGGAGCGAGGCAGGTATCCACGCTATTCAACGAGCTTGGGAGGACAGGGAAGAAGGTAGGCGTCACGAGTATGTGCGTTGGGACAGGAATGGGCATGGCTGCTGTGTGGGTGAAGGAATGATGGAGATGATATATGATTGTAAGATATCTACGGTACAATCTCATAGAGCTATAGGTAATCTTGGACCATTTCTAGTAACGTTGCAAAATTATAACAGTTCGGGGTCTGCTCTGCTACTCGACCAAGTCCAGGGGGATACAGTACCTTTTGATCAACTCTCAAAGCTTTGAGTCAATCCTACCAAATACCTCTCGATAATGCTAAGCGCATTCACGGTCTAACTTAGTCTGGAAATCTATTTTTCACATCCACAACACCTCGCCTCTTCCTGGACTCGGATACATTGCAAATATTTTGTATCCGTTGTTCCGTAGCTACCGATATCACTCAGTACAAGATGGACTCTCGGGGCCACCATGCTATAATCCTAGTACTTTCGAGCTCGGCTCCTTGAATATGAAGACTGTGTTCTCAATGTCTTCCTTGAGATCCATCCACCATTAGGCTCAACTGGCAGCAGGCGTTGTCCAGTTGTGGGTAATAAAGACTGGTATGCGCATCTTGTACTGTTTAGGATAGCGAAGTAAAGCATCAAACCCCCTAGGAATCAGTGGAGTTCTTTGGCAAAGAGGTTAGCTATGGTACGTAAGATTACTCTACGTGGCTGTTCAAAAGCCAAATGGAAGGAAGCAATCTATCCAGAACACGTTATCAGTGTCAGGGACTCGTGAGTACAGATATCGTGTAATCATCCTGGCATGAAAACAATTTTCTTGACTGTGAATTCTAGTAGTGGAGCAACTGCATGTATTGCATAAGGCTGTAAGCATGCAAGCCAGAACCAAGACACTCAAATCTTTTATTCAATAACCTTCTTGGATCTGACTCACAGGTCAATTCCTTGGTCTTGTTTGGCGCACTTTATCCCCTCCCTACTTTTCAACACGACCCTCCTTTACCCTAGCTTTCCTCCTCCCAGGCACCCTAGGTAACATTTTGGCGGCCCACTAGCTTTCTCAAGCGCAACTTCTAGCATTTGTAACCACTCTGGCCAAATCTGCCATACTTATACGTATTGAGATACGCTGGTCGAGGTCTTCGATACCTGGCATTTTGTGAGTGAAGGCACGTAGAGGTATCTTGATATCCTCTCCCTCAACTTCTTCTCCAGTCGCGTCAAGGAATTGCTATTGATGTTAGCAGACTCTCCTTCGTACTAACGATCATATTTTACTTACTCGATCTTCCACAACTTTGTTCACCTTGACCTCCTTTCCCTTTCTCTCCTCTAACTCCTCTTCGTCTACTTCTTCGTCTTCTTCTTCGTCTTCCTCCTTCTCCACCATTACCATTTGTTGAGACAACCATAGTGATACTTTGGCGGATTTCGTCGAAGGTGGGCAATAGATCCCCAATACTGCATTGACCTCCTCTCTTGACTTGGTTATGTAGTCGTGAGCTTTCTTATCCAATTCTTGCCACGGTTTTGTATATGCTGTTTCGACCACAACGCTTGGACAATCGTTTGAGTCGAAGTTTAAGTCGAATCCAAATCCATCGTCAGGCATCTTTTCACTTCCATCGATCAAGACCGCGGGATAACGACCACTAAGGTATATTTTTTGAGCAATCTTGGATATCAGATCATTTGAGTCCTTCTCTAGCTTTTGGATCTGGGGATACATCAATCGCACACTGATGCACAGAGTTACTATTTGATGGACTTTATGTGGTGACGCAGGAATTGTTAGAACGGATGTTGGAGCGTCAAATTCGTAGCTGAAGCAATTTATTAGCGACGACGACCGATGTCTTTAGCTTTTAGGGAGACAATACCGTCCTTTATTGCACAGGTGTTCTCGAATAGCTGGATGCTTTACGAGTGTACGAAATGCTGCAAGGCTGATGCTGATAGAGCGCAACCCATCTATATTACAGGCTTCTTGTTCCTTGAACGCAGCTATAGCGACCTGGACACTATCTTTCTCAGCCTCAGAAAGACGTAGCTTGGGCATGTTTTCCTCTCTCTCTGATCTGGCTCATAGGAGGTAGGCAGGTTTGAGTCCGTCGCTTGCTCTTCTGGAGTAAGCGCTCTCCTTTTCTTCGTCCGTTCAAGATCTCTGGTCACTCCCTGATCCGGTATAGAGCCCGGTTTACTGGCCAGGTGTATTGAAGAACCAGTTGACTGTGTTATTATGTTGACAATGTCTGTCCGTGTAGAAGTAGGGATGATTCGGCAAATGGGAATCCTGGTGCAAGGGCAAAGGAATTTGTTTTAATCTAAAGGTTAAAGGTAGATACACGACGTTCTGCGAAGGAGAAAAGAAGATGAAGAGAAAGAGAGGGTATAAGTATCCCTCCGCGTAACCCTTTTTTACCCAATTCAAACTCGAAACGTGACAAGCAAATCATTCAAGTATCGAATGTTTTTGTTGTCTGAGTCAATCATAGAAGAAATTCAAGATTACCTTAGCAGCTAACACATCTGTTCGAGCGCCTTCCACTGGACCACTAGATATTTTGCAGTCTATTCACTTCTTTTAGCCTATCGCCTTACAATTCTGCATTCAGCTCTTCGAATCTTGTCACAGTAAACCTGAAGAAGTTTACCCAGGGAGTGACGGTTGTACTCATTAGAACCCGGCGAAATCAGAATATTGATTGAAAATATTTACAACCGCGACTGGGGCATATCAAGCTCAACATCGGTGATCTCACGACTGATGTGACGGGATAATAGCAAAGTGGATTTGCGGATATGAAATTCTCATTAGCGAGTAGGCAGCACCCAAACAGGCTACACTGTTAGAACATCATGGGTTTCTTTGAATTTGCGGCAAAGCTGAAGCCTACGCTCGATATCCACGTCCCCCATATCTCCCCCAGAATCATCATCCGAGCTACTGGACTTTGTTGAAACCTTTTCAACCAGCTTCGTCGAAATTTTTCCCAGCCTGCCCTCGCCTTCGAGCTTATTAGGCAGCGGGCGCTCGATTTCATACCAACTATTGCACCGATCGAGTCTCACAAACCATTGACGTACCCATTATTTCTCACATACCAACAAAGAAAGGTTTGTAGTTCAGCCGGCTGATTCTAGAGAACCACGATGGATCTCGCCTAATATTCCGTACGCTCGTGAGGTGCTAGAGGTAAGATAGCTGCTATTAAAGACACATCGGGATGCTCAGAAGACAAGATTGCACTTGATTGCGTCTTGCGAGAGCCGATGAGGGAGTAGGTAGATATTCCAAGACGACAAATAGTGGGACAACTCATCTTACTTTCTACTTCCTGCAGGACTGCGGGTAATTCAACATTGCATTGCCCTCATTTGCATATATTCTACTAAGGCTTTTCCCTGGACCTTCTGCTTGTGCACGTACGTCAAAGATCTAACGAATCATTCGCTCGTGCAACACTTATAAC